>JAQIFY010003236.1:0-12707 GCA_028533085.1 Varecia variegata | reverse complement strand
AAAAAAACAAAAAAACAAAAGAAACACTGAGCTGAGTTTTACGTGAGAATTATTTCATCTTTCTTTATATTATTATTATTTGTGTATAGAGCTTACCTATCCTCCAAGATTTTCAGCTACTTGAAGGCAAAGGCTTTGACTTTTTAATCTTTATATTACTATAGTTATTAGCACAGTACCTGAAACATTTTAGGAATTCGTTTTTGTGGTTGCTATTTTTATTGAATTAGGTAGATTCATTAAATTCTTCAATGAGATAGGTTTCAAAGCTATATTTTAAAACAAAAGTGAGTTTTGAAACATATTTTATAGTTTGTCCAAGTAGTAAAAAAATTAGATAGAATCGATAACGTAGAAAAACTCAAAATTATTGTAGAAAATAGTATTGCATTTAACAAGCAACAGAGTATATCTGAAGGACAGCTAATGTGAAATTTAACTAGTTTGTCTCACGGGCACAACTGCTGTTTTAAAAAGAACAAAATTAATTAACCTTTAAAATACTGTGGTGATTCATGCCATGGCCTGGCATGAAAACCTCTGCAGGGTTTGTCAATCATTATAAAACTGATGGTGTAATGGCTCTGACATGTGGCAGCTCTGTGGCATAATGAAAAGAGAACAGGAATTCAGCTTCCAGACGTCTTATGAATCCTAGAGAAGTAATTTAATCTTTCTGAGCCTCAGTATTCCTACTGGTAAAAGTATATACGTGTGTGTGTGTGTGTGTGTGTGTGTATGTATACTATGTATCTATAATAGATATAAAACAATAAATATATATTTTATTACACATATATACACATATCTATTATATATATAAAGATTGTGGTGACAAATCCCAAATATCAGAGCATATTACTTATGGCATCCTGTCCTTCCTCAACCCAGGGCTACTCGTGCACATCCATCTCACTGCTACCTTCTTGCCTCTGGCCAGGGTCACTGGACTGTACCTGCCATTCACCCAGACCAGTGTCCTGGAAAGTGATACCCTAGCTCTGGAAAACCACATATCTTGTTTTTGAAAAACAGCCCAGTTTTACCACCTTTAATAATGACCTGTTACTGATCAGCTGTGTCTCAGACACTTTACAAACATTATTGATCCCCATAATCACCTTGCTTGGTGACATTTTCCCTCACAGGTTTCAGATGAAGAAACTGAGGTCACAGAGATGAAGTGACTTGCTTATGGGCCCCAGGTGAGTCGGTCCCCAAACCTGTAATCTCCTGTGTGACAAACTACAATTCTTTCAGGAAACAGGTCTACTTAAGCTATGTTCAATAACAGGCCATTTTGTATTCCTTCATCTATGGTAAAGCCCATCGTCACGTTCCATCCTTAATGATAAATTAAGTGAGATAATTATGAGTGGGACTCACCGACTTGTGCTTGTATAAAGAGGCTTAGAGCGGCGAGGCTCCGCTGGAGACGTGGTGTCTCCAAAGGGGTTGTCAATGTCATCCGCGTTCGTAGACTGCACATGACCACTGTGAGGGTGAAAAGGGCCGTAGATTTCTTTATAAGAAACATAGAAGAAGTGGTTGAACGGTGTTTTAACATCCAAAGAAAAGTGCGTGTGCCAAAAGAGAGCCAAAGCTCAAAACACAAAACATTAAAGCATTGATGCTGGAACAGTTTTCTACAGAAACATAAAGACAATTTGCTGTTCTTCAGAGCAAGATATGCTCTGCTCCTCGATCTTAAATTCAAGCCAAAGTGAGAGTAACGGCTGTTTTATGTTTCTGAGCAAAGAAGCAGGCTGTTTCCGCAGCCCCGGGACAGCACCTTCACTGGGTGTGGTGGAGGCCGGGGCAAGGCCGAGGCTGGTATCGCCAGAGGTGACAAGTAAGGTTCCTGCGGGGCGGAAACCTGCACAGGTGCCTGGAAAGCTGGGCAGCTAGTGGCATGCCTTCCAGGGCCTGAGAGAAGGTGGAGAGGCTGAGACAATGCCAGTCAGAGTGTCCCAAGGATTTCAGGGGCCACTTGTAGGAACATTAGTCAACTGTGTTGTAGAGCAGAGCAGGCAACAGGAATGGGGGAGGGAGGACAAGGTCCAGACCCCACCTCCGCGTTTTGGGATCTACTTTCTTCCAAAGTTATTTTTCCATCTAAAAAAGAGAAGACCCCAAATGGCAGACAAAGCACTTCTTTGCCATCCATGGAAAGCCAGATTTAAATGTAGAAAAATACGAGGTGGCATTTCCTGCACTTCAGTGTTAATCAGCACATCATACCGTCCGCATCAGTTTTTACAGTCTTCCTGATTGACAAAATAGTAGCAGCATCCAAGATATTTTATTTCATAAAATAACCCATTTGAGAAATATCCCTCCTCTTCTCTTTTTTTTAAAATCAAAATCAAGCTTTCGATGGAAATTCTGACATGAAACAAGCACTATGTCAGATTAGAAATCTGTTATATAAGTGATATAAGTTGTCTTAAAAAGTGAATCGAAAACATAAGTGAGCTGAAAGCAAGTACAGCTTGGGTGTAGATCTGGTATTTTTTAAAACATTGAGAAACATTACTTACGTATAGAGAGGAATGTATTTACTTCTAGAACTTGGACTCACACTTAGAAAAAGAGAAATGATAAGCAATTGGATTATTAGTATTAAGTTAAATATCAAATTATTACAGTATTTCTGTAATTAAAAAGTCTTCAGAGCTATCTCATAGGAATTGGACTCTCAAAGTTTGCAATTTTAAACAGAAATTATTTAAAGTTATAGTTCTGCCTTTTACGGAATGTCATATAAATGGAACCATACAATACATAACATCTGGGGTCTGGCAGCTTCCACTGAGTAGTAACATGTATTTGAGACCCATCCTATTGCTATGTGTTGCATCTGTCCTTTTTCATTGCTGAATAGTATTCCATGACATGGGCAGACTCTGGTGTGCTTATTCATTCACCTGGGGAAGGGCATTTTGTTGTTGCTAGGTTTTGGAGATTATAAATAATTCTGTTAGGAACATCACACAGAGGTTTTTGTGTGGCTCCTGCAAGCAACATTCACATGGAGGAAGGTTCTGGGGTGAACAGCGCCCTCAAGAATTCTGAGGGGTGGCAGCACTGACTATGACATGTAGCTTTTCATTTGCCAGCTGGTTTACAGCAAAAAAAAAAATCCATTAGATTTATATAAACTGGAATAAAAAGTTTATTATCTGGGTAAGCTATTTGCTATTTTACCACCATATATAAGTTTAAAATGCTAATAAAGTTTTTAAAATTAACATTCATGTATTAAAAATTAGTACTAAAAATTTCCATCTTTTATAAAAGATATTTAAATGGGATTATGAACAATTTCAGCATGCTGTCTATACTAGGATCTTACGCTTTTTGACTATTTCAATCTTTTATTTAAATTATTACCATTCAATGTACATTGGAGTGTAAATTAGGGTGTTTTATACATTTGGCAAAACCACAATTTCAGTATCTTTATCAAAAAATCTTATACATTATTTTTAGATATTGGACATTTATTGTCCAATAAAATGTTTTTGGACAAGACTCAATATTCTTCTCAGTATTGTCACTATTTTCATTTCCAGATCCAGCAACCAAACTTGATTATGGCTTTATATATTTCACTTAATTATTATTTTTCCTTCTAATAATTAAAAAAAATCCCTTTTAAAGGGTGCTTTATAATGGTTTCATTGAAGTGGTGCCATTGTCAAAGATTTGAAAAATGTCATCCTTGATATTGTTTTTTCATAACTAAAATTTAGCAAAAACGCATTAATTTTGCTGACTGTGGACAAACATCTCCTGCATTTTGCTTTGCAATCATGATTAGGTAAATATGAAATCAAATGTACAATATTAACCAAACCAGAAAATGAGATGAAAGTCCAGGGAGCAAAAGATTGAATAATTTGTTTTCCTGGACAGCATGTATTATTCTTGTGCGATGTTTGTTTGTCTCATACTATTCTTCATAATTGGCCACAGAATTTGTTGAACACTACATTTCTATTTTAAAATTCCATGTGATTCACTCTTATATTTTTTATTCTATTTGACTTTTGCAAAATGCTGGTTGTGACTCACCACTGATAGGTTGTAGCCAACAGGATACAACCCCCTCACTAAACTATTTAGTAAAGTCTCCTCATTCATCTGAACTAGCGTAACTGCCTATTCATGTTGAGAAAATGGCTCCCTAGCTCTTATCATAAGTAAAAGTGAATATCAAGTGGGCTAAAAAGATAAATGTGAAAACCATAACTTTAAATATTTTAGAAAAAATGTAAGAAAAGAAGGAGAATATCTTTATTATTTAAAGGTAGGGACAAGTTTATTAAAATGCCACAAAAATAACAAGATTTGAAGGAAAATACTGATGAATTCAGTTACACTAAAATTCAAAACTTCAGTTCAGCAAAGTGTGCCTTAAAATAGAGACTTCATTGACTAGAAGGAGATACTTTGATGCATATTGCCAGTAAAGGGTTTTTATCCAGAATAGTAAACATAAAGTTTCTATAATCAATGAGTAAAAGACAACCCAATAGCACAAGGGACAAAATGTACGCGCAGGAAAGAGACAGATGCGCAAATCTAAGTAAGTCATAAACTTACCAAAAATTATTATTAGCAATCAGGTAGATGTAAACTAAAATTACAATGAAGTGTGATTTTATACTCATAAGACTAGAATTTTTTTTTTTAATCTGAAAATTCCCAACACTGGACACAATGTTCAGTAATAGGAACTTAAGCACTGCTGGTGGAAGAACCCATTGGTAAACTCATCTGGAGAAGAACTTGGCAATATCAAAAAAGTAGAGCGGTATATACCTCTTGACCCAGCAATTCTAGACGTAGTATGTGTATATAAAACCTAGAAGTTATTTTTACATTTGGGTATGTGAAGGTATGTGGACATTGTATCCACTGCCAAAAAAAAAAAAATCAGAAAAAATTAAATTATGAGAGTGGATGAATAGATTCTGGTATATCCATTCAATGGAATACTACACAGCAGAGAACATGAATACCTAGAGATACATATATCAAGAGATATGAATCTTACAAACACAATACTGAGCAAAAATGTTAAGCTATGTAAATATAGGTATGATACCACTTACACTGAGTTTTTAAATAAAGAAAGCAATACCACATATGTTTTAGAGGCTAAAAAGTGTGCATGAAAATGTGAGGCATCCAATCCAGTGTACTATTGGTGATCCCTGAGGAAGGGAGATGTTCTTAGGGAGAAGTATAAAGGGGGCTTCCACCATGTTAGTAACATTTTATTTCTAAAGCCGGGGAGCAGATGCATATACTATATCATATTCTTATTTATACATTTTGTGTATATAAAATAATCAAAAATAAATTTGAAAAATACAAACAGAGGTGATAACCTGAGTTGTGGGCTATGGTAAGAACAAAAGAAAAGAGACAAAATAGTGACATTTTCAAAGGCAGAAATACCAAGTTTTTTTAGACTAAATGCACAAAATTACAGAAGGGGAAGTATATTAGTAATAAAGGCATAGTTTCTGACATTAATATAACACAAAATAACTATACAATACAAAAATTGATAGAAAATAATTTGTAATCTTTTATATAAAGTTTATGGACTTTTGCAAATTTGTAACAGTTTATATAAAATTGTTTATAAAGCATTCCCTATTTTAAAATGGTTGTGGTACATGTAGCATCCTAAATTTTAAGGAGGGTAAAGAGAAAATGAAAGAAAGCAGGCAACATCAAGCAAGTGCCCTGGGATGCGGGTCATATTCTCAGTTCCGGTCTCTGGGGACATGCCCCTCACCCGTCCCTCTAACCCATGAGTGAGAGTGTCAGATTCTTAGTGTAAATACATGAGAGTGAAAAATCTAGTGATGAAAACCTTAGGAGATAAAACTTACAAATTAACTGGTTTGACTGGTGCCAGGAAAGATCTTGTTTGAAATCTGTCCCAGAGTCCACCAACCATCTAAAATCATCATCAAAGTGAATGACAGATATTTAATGAACACGTTATTATAGTTTCTGGTATAAAACTCCAGTGCCCTTTACAATTCTCTCCACATCATAGCCAAGCCCCGGGCTCTCTAGCAAAAGCACAGTCCAGACTTCCTTAGCCCCTCCTGGGTTTTCTGTGGAGTCACTCCTGGTCCCTGACTCCCAATTTCAATTTGTTTCCTCATGGCTGGAATCTGCCTCGTTACTCCCCTCCTTTGGATGAAGCCCTTGGGAAAGGTCTGATTTTCATTGTTGTCCTAGATGCTGTTCCCACTTGGATCTCTGCGCCCCCAGGCCAGTCTTTCTTTTCCAGCCCATACTCTATATGCTAGTATAATTTAACACCAAGGAATATGTAATAAAATGACCAATTTTCACAAGACATAGGAATATTTTTAAATAGTTTAGAGATCCTTTACAAATAGTTAGATGAAACCATACACATTTTTTTCTTTTAATTGATTTTAACTTCCATGTAAAAATCTCAGGTTTGAGCATTCATATTGAAGTTATGTTTTTTTTCTCTTTCATTATCATTTTTCTCTGCAAAAGCTGAAGACATTTTGCAAGGTAATGTGTACTTCTTAACCTGGGGTCAATGGACCTCTTGGGGTCTATATTAAGACCTGTATTTCAATTTAATTGATTTCCTTTTTAACCCAACAAATTTTATGTATTCAAAAACTTCATTATGAGAAGTAGCAAGGCTTAACCAGACTTCTATGCAGTGAGATATAGCACAGAAGCATCAGGGAATCAATGGGTGTATATTTTAATAGACGGTGTTTTGCAAGCACAGAGCAGAGACATCTAACCTAGTGTCAGGAGGTCAAAAGTGAGGGCTATGATGAGACCGGAAGCATGTTGGGGTTTCACGTGGCACAAATGCACAAATAGAAAGAGTGATGAAGGCCTTGGAACACTCCTTGCAAACCATGGAACCTGGGGTGGATCATGGCAGCCTGAGGACCTGAGAGAAGTTCAGCAGAGACAGGACATCACAATGTGGGGTGATGTTTAGGTGATAGAGCGGAAAGCAGAACGGGGAAGGGATGAGGCAAAAGAGGGGGCTATGGGCAAATAATGGCGAATTGGGTATATGTAACCTCAAGGAATATCAATTTGATTTTATAAATAGGATGGGTTTAATGAGTGAAGTACCATGAACAGACTCACACTTTAGGAAAGGTATTCTGGCTGTGGTATGGATACAATAACTCGTGATGAATTCTTCTTGATATTTAGAAATGTAGAGTGGACGTCACTACTGATCAGTTGGTATGCTTTGTTTTGTCACATAGTAAGAGATAATACCAGATAGCAATCTATGACTCAAGGATTTTTTTATTTTGCCATAGAAAGTACAGATCTAAGTTCCAGATCCTATTTCAAGAACTATCCTCAGCATTGGTGATCTGGTGAAATTATTTCTCACTGTCCTTTTCATTATTTACTCATTCTTTTGCAATTTCAAAAATAAACACAATCATTGCAAATAGCTTTCGAGAAAGAGGTAGTCTTTCAATAGTAAAGAAAAGTTTTCAATATTGATAATGTTAAACTATTTGCAGTCATCAATGACTTGTATAATTATGGAACTTTCAGTTTCATAAAGATATATATTTACTTAGTTATTTATGTAATTCTTAACAATAAAAGAAGTGTTATTTTGACTTAAAGCTGTGGAGTTCATTTTCTAACAGTAGGAAATACACTATTGCTTGGGGATGTTTGCTAACCTGAGTTATTGCCGGCACCCCTTCATATCTTTTCAGTGTGAAACACTGTGAGATGAGATCTGCAGCTTTTTCCAAAGTTGTTTCTTCTGGATCAAGTTTTGGTGGTAGCATCTTATCCCAAGGAACACATTCATAAGCTCTATGGAATTATCACAGTTATAATAACTGGTATAGTTCATAACAATATCCACTATGAAAGGCAGAATTTTAAGATGACCCACATTATCTGTTTCTGAAGAGTCAGTAACATTTCTCCTATTCCACACTAATGCAGCCAAATTGTACAAGTCTTGAGCATGGTACAAGGGCTCTGGCTATCCTGTTAAATGCAATCATTATTGTATATATAAGGATGTGGAGCTAAAGGTACCATTTCATATTTAGAATTTTGAAAGTTGCTGTGCTTTTTGACAGACATACATCATAGACCCATCGAAACCAACTCTAATTTGATCCTGAATGAAAAACAAACAACTCTCGTTCCAAAGACTATATTCTGACAAGACAGATGGATCCCTGGACTCTGCTCCTGCCATATCCAAAGTTGCTGCTAAAGCTGATCTTTCCATTCTGTGGGAAAGGCATACCCTTCCAAAAAATCCCACTGTTAGTCAAAGTCAGTTTGCAAAGAATTACCAGTGATCTTCATTCCGTCAACAAATATTTATTCAGCCCTGTGCCAAGTGCTTACAATAAGAGTGAATAAGGATAAAAACAAAAATTGTATTGACCCCATAAGAATGTTGTGAAGATTAAAGGACATAATACTGGCAAAGCTAAATAGCTCAGTGAGGTGTCCGTAGTGTTTTCACAGTATGTGAATCCACTTTGAATTCATTCATTTTGAAATTAATGTCATAAAAATGCTAAGCCTAATAAAATATTTTTAATTTTATCAGATTTGTGTTGTATTTTATGACATAATATCTGATTAGCATTGTACTTAAAAAGTTAATCTGTAAATTGAATCGAAGCTCAAAAAATAACTCACTGTTTGAGCCTCTGATAGATTTCATTAATATTTTACAGAATAGCCCATGGACGTTTTAAAAGTTTCTCCCTAAGAAAACTTTTATATTTTTTAAGAGAAGCTACTAAATACTACGTATGATACTTTGTTTTATAAAAAAAAAAAAAAACCCTTCATATTCTGAGTAAAGTTTCATGAATTTCATCATGATACTTAACTATTACTTTACTAAATAAACTATTTCTGAAATGATTACTAGAAGGTTTTTAAATAAAAACCAAGATAAGAATATAGTAGGAAACAAACCCAAAAGCCAGAGAGGAATTTAGGGGCTGTTTAGTTATAATCCTTTATTTTTAAGATGAAAAAAAATGAGACCAAAAAGATCGGAGGATGCCAAAGTCTCCCATTCAGCAAGTGGACACGTCTGGAGCTTCTCTTTTCTCATATTGTCTAAGACTCTGAAATCCAACTTCATATCATATTCTTTTGTATTTTCATCAACCTTTGGGATAGTAGTTATTCATACGTGTATTTCGTGAAACTGTATTTGGTAACGGGGATACCTTCAATTTGATTGAAAAAAATGAAGTTGCCAAGGGAAGCCTGTTGGCAGTGTTCAGAGCGTGAAAGGAAGGGGAGTGAGCAGAACGAAGTGTTTTATGGGTCACACGTATTGCTATTTCTTTATGCTTTCTGCTGCTTCTCTCTTCCTCTCCATGCATTTCTACATATTGTGCCATGTGTTTTGGCTTCCACTCTGTCTCTGTGCTGAATATTAAATCCACTGGTCAATGCAACCACCCATGCTCAGGCCTCATCTTACTTGACCTATTGGCATTATGTGGAACAGTTCATCACTCCCTTTGTCTTGGAACACTTTCTTAATTTTCCTTCCAGGCACTAGACTCTCTTCCTTTTCCTCATCCATTAGTGGTTGCTCCTTCTCAGTCTCTGTTTTTTCTTTTTGAATGTACGGATGTCAGGACCCGGTGCTTTCTGCACTCTCTGACTGCACTCCTCCCTCGATGCCGTGGCTTTACATACCTTGCTAGAGGCCACAACACACAGATTTATTTCTCTAGCCCGGACCTCTGTCCCAAACTCCAAATCCATATATCCCCCATTGCCTGTCTGACATATTCATATCCACTTGAGTGTCTAATGAATATCTTCATCTTCCTCATATTCATAAGTGACTTCTCCCCCTTCCTTCATCTTGTTAAGTAATGGCAGCTTCAGTCCATCTAGCTGCACAGGCCAATGCCTTAGAATCATTTTTGACACCTCTTTCTTTCAGATTCATTACCTCCAACCAGGAAATTGTGTTGGCTTTACCTTCAACAGGTGTCCAGAAAGTCAACCATTGCTTACAGCTTCCTCTCCTGCAGCCTTCTTCCAAGCCACCATCAGTCTCTGTCCTAGACGACAGCAACAGCCTCCTAACTGGTCCCCTGGCTTCTCTCCACACACCATCTACTCTGAACACAGCAGCCACCATGATTACTTCCATACATACACGAGTCTGGTCTCACTACTGCTCTGCCAAAGCCTCCTGTCACTTGGAGTGACAGTCCTGGTAGCTACAGTTGCTTAAAGTGCCCTGCAAGATCTGTTTCCTAGCACTTCTCTAACTTCTGCTACTCCTTCCTCCTCTTACCCTGCTCCAGGCATCCTGCATCCTGTTCTTCCTCAACACCTGAGCACACTTTCTGACATGGGACTTTTGCTCTATATTCCTTCTGTTCGGAATATAGTCACTCTAAATATCTGTGTGGCTACTCCCTCACTTCCTCCAAGTGTCTGCTCACATCTCATCACTCAAGGAGGGCTCCCACCCTCCCATTTATTACTGAAGTGACTACCCCATGCACGTGCACTCCTGATCTTGTCCTGTTCTATCTTTTCTTTTTTTCACAGACTTCCCTATCATCTACAAGATACGGTCTCTATATATACTTTCTTACTATATTTCTTGCTTTTGTCTGTTTCCCTTTAGAATGAGAGATCTTGAGAGCAGAGATCTTTGTCACCCTTATTCACTGGTGGATCTCACAGCCTAGGACATGGACTAATAACAGGAGCTCAATACATTTGCTAACTGAGTCAATGAACTCTCTTCTTTTAAGCTTTCTCTGCCATTGCTTTCCAGAACACTGTACTCTTATGTCCTGTCACTCTCTGACCATTTCTTTTCTGTTTTGGTTTTATTCTATTCAGCATAGGTGTTCTTTAATATTCTTCTTTGACATGTTTATTTTGGCAATCAAACTTAACTAGGTAAGTGTCTGTGTTTGATGTCCTCTGAATTATTCATAGGATCCAGGTTATATTTTAAAGTCAAGATTCCACTGGGAAAATGCTTACTTTTGTGTAGAGGACTTGTAAAATGACTTCTTTGCATTGTATGTCTTGTTTGGCTGAACAAGTGGTTCACCATCATCCTAGAAGGCATGAATAGTAAGTTAAAAGAGACCAAGTATAAATGGGAATTGCTATTGTTTTCTATTCACCATGTTTTCTTTTTTGCTCTTCATTTTTCTGCTTTCAAGCTCCTCTTGGTTTTACTGATTTAATGCTTCCCTACTTTTCTTCTTTTGTTTTAGAAGTTTACATTCTGTTTATATTGTCATAATCATTAAACTAAAATTTATAAAATGTATGTTAAAGTTAATGGAAAGTAATATTTTTATGAGAAAGCTCTTGAATTTTAAACATTGACAAATAATTAGTTTCAGCATGATATAATTAAAACATCTTGTTTGTCTTATCTTCTAATGATACAAGGAAATTAGTTCTGAAATGCTTCCCTCTCCCTATCTTCCATCTTATTTTATCAAAATTAGTTATTATTATTATAACCATCATTACTATCTTTAATGGTAACAATTCATTTAGATTTTCCATGATATTTTACCAATCTTTTCCTACTTTAGCTTCTTTTATTGTGCTTGTTTTTTGCCCCCTGGGTTCTTGGTTTCATTTTTTTTTTTTTTTGCAATTTCAGTTTTCAGTAATTCTTTCAAGAGTGTGAATTTTTCTAGCTCTAGTTTTTAACTAACCATCACTTTTGAATACAGTTCTAAATGGGGTTAGAATTCCAATTCAATAGTTATGGTTCTTTAGTAACAAACATATCTCATTGACTTCTAGATTGTATTATTGCTTTTAAAAGCACGAGTTTAATTGTTTGCAGGTATTCTTGTTTCCCCCCAACCCCTGAGTTGTATTTAGGATATTAACTTTGTTTTTTCTATAGTTTCAGTATAATTTAAGGAGAGGATATATTTTTGTTCATCTGGTTTAGGACTTCTTATGCTTCTTCAATCTGAGAATTCATGACTTTCATCAAATGGATTTTTCTCCATATTTACCTCTTAATTGTCAATGAATTCTCTTTATTCTGTTTTCTTTTTTGAATTCCTATCAGATAAATACTGGACTTTCTCATTCCATCCTCCATGTCTTTTAATTTATGCATTGCTTCATCTCTAACATTCATATATATCTTCCATTCTACCATTATCACCTTTCCTATTTTTAAAATTTTTATTGCTACATAATAGATGTATATATTTTGTAGGTACATGTGATAATTTAATAAGTTCATATAATGTGTAAAGGTCAAATCAGGATAAATGTATATCCATCACCTTAAATACTTATCTTTTTCCTTATGGTAGGAACATTTGAATTATTCTCTTCTAGCTATTTTGAAATGTACAATAGATAACAATTAACTATAGCCACTTTACTGATCTTTTGAATATCAGGTCTTCTTTCTTCTACCTAACTGTATATTTGTACCCATTAATTAACCTCTTCCCACCCCCCCACCCCCAGCCCAACCTTCCTGGCCTCCAGTAACCACCAATCTATTCTTTACCTTCATGAGATCCACTTTTTTAACTCCCACATATGAGCTATTTTTTAGCTCTATTCCATTGTGTATACATATCACATTTTCTTTAGTCATTCATCCATTGATG
>JAQIFY010003235.1:0-12708 GCA_028533085.1 Varecia variegata | reverse complement strand
TTCTTTCTTTTCCATTTAGCAGCCTCTGAAACTGTTTCTTGCCCTAAGCAACTGCCCAGGAAGCCCCAAGAAAAAGTAGCTGTAATTAAAGGTGCAAATGAGCACACACGGGGATGCCCAGGGAACCAGGGAATAAATATCACATACCCTTTGATACAAGGCAGAGGTGTCCTCAAACGTTCTTGCTCAGAAAATACGAGGTCACTCTTAATGCAAGACATTTCTCTCAATTGCAGACAATTCCCAACTTATGAACTTATGTTCATTCCACTTAAAATTTTTTTACTTTACCATGGTGTGAAAGTGATGTGCTTTCAGTACAGTATTTAAGAAGTTACATGAGATATTCAACAGTGCATTATAAATGAGGCTTTGTGTTAGATGATTTTGCCCAACTAATATAAGTGTTCTGAGCACATTTAAGGTAGGTGAGGCTGAGCTATGATGTAGGTTAGATGTATTAAATGTATTTGCAACTTACTATGTTTTCAACTTGCAATGGGTTTATCAGGACACCCCATCATAAGTTAAGGAGGGACAAGTAATAACTTACTTTATTTGGAACTTTGGAGAAGGCAAGAAGACCTGAAATTACCTCAGTCAATGTTAATTTGGGCCTACTGAAGAGGTCATCTGATGGAATGAAAGCAAAAAGAAAAAGATGCAACATCATCATTCCTGAGTGTGAGTTCACAACTGCAAATTTTATAAGCTCTATTTAAAAAGCCACACATGGAGTTTGTGAATGGCACCTAGACAAATAGGGAGAAGAAAAAAACACTGTCCTAAAAAAAATAAAAATGGTTACTTGTGGCTCAGTGTAAAATTTTTAGTGGCCACATCATTCATGATTTTTTTTTTTTAAGTGTGGTATCTCACTCACACAGCTTGAAGTAATGATGATGGGTCCCGAAAAACTGTAAGATGGTTCCAAAATTCTTCCAGCCAAAGCAGGTGCTGATGTCAAAGAGGTACATGGAGTCTTTGAACAAAATTGCTGCATGAATTTTAGGGAAAAAAGCATTTATAAATTAGCAAAGTATCTTGGCATTAGAATCAGAAAATTCTACCAAGGCATCAAGACACAATAGCCACGGTATACCAAAGCAAGATGTCAGATCAAGATGCAAATTTTTCAAAGCTATGGTCAAGGGGTTATAAAACTCAAATCTCCACCAGCCTGGACGGTATAAAAGAACAGACAGACAGCTGTGGGTGCACTGTGAGTCCTACCCACCCAGGAAGGAAGGGAAGGGGTGCCCATCTCTCCCCTCAATCCTAGGTAGGGGCTTTCAACAAACCCATTCATTCAGATGCTTGATTTATGTCCCCAGCAACTGGGACTCACGGTGAATTTGTGACTGGTTCCTTTCGGAAACCTAAAGAGGAAGGGATGGGCTGACGAGCTGCTCAAGAAGAGGCTACAGGGGCAGCCTGCACTCCCACAACATACCAGGGGAAAGGACATGTGTGTGTCCCACGTGACAGGGCAGGCAAGGTGTCAAATCAATGGCATGGAGCATGTCAGGACATGGGGGCTGAAGACAGAATGTAAGACAGCATCACCACATCAAAGAAGTAGGCAACAGGCCAGAGAGTATGATGCCACTTACAACAGCATCAGTCATATAAGCCCTTTTCTGCCCCTCATACAACTCCCTCTTCCACCCCCTACACCACCAACCCTAGCCCAGCTCCAATCCTGGAGAGCCAAGAAAACTCGCCCATGAGCTCAAGATGGTACAGGAAGCAGACCAGACTCCACCACCCAACTTCAGTCTTCTCCCGGGCAACAGGCCTGGACTAAAGATCTGGGGGAGGGGGAATTCTTTATTTTAAATCAAGTTTGGTGCATTGACTCTTTCATCAGTGGACTGCACATATTATGTACTAAATTGAGAGTGTTTTGTGACTTAATAAGCAAAAAATTGCAGTTGTCATGCTTTCATTCAAGAAGGTCATATAAATGGAATCAAAATAAAAAGGAACAAACAATTGATAAACGCAACAATTTGGATGAATCTCCAGAGAACTGTGTGGGAAAAAAAATCCCAAAAGGTTACATACCATATTATTCTATTTATATAATGTTCTTGAAATGACAAGACTGGCAGGGCGCAGTGGCTCACACCTGTAATCCCAGCACTTTGAGAGGCTAAGGCAGGAGGATCGCTTGAGGCCAGGAGTTCGAGACCAGCCTGGGCAACAGGGAGAGACCCCATGCCTTTTTTTTTTTCCCCCCGCTTTCCATCCTAATTTGTCCTAGAGACCCCATCTCTTAAAAAAAAAAAAAAAAAAAGACAAGCAAACAAAAAAAAGAAATGACAAGATTACAGAAATGGAGAACAGATAGTGGTTGCCAAGGGTTAAGAAGGTGGTGAGGTGGGAAGGAAGTGGGCATGGCTATAAAAGTGAAGCAAGAGGAATCTTTGTGGTGATGGAAATATTAATATCAACAGCAATATCCTGGTTGTGTTATCATTCCCACCTTACACACAAACCAATACACATATCTGTGTGTTGTGAGATGTTAACACTGGGAGAAACTGGATAAAGGGTACAGGCATCTCTCTATTATTTCTTACAACTGCATGTGAATTTACAATGATCTGAAAATAAAACCAGTTTAATTCTATAGAGATGCTGAAGGCTATGCGTGCACAAGTGGATGGAATGAGTGATGACCAGCCTTTATTACAATGAGGCACATTCTATAAGCAGAAGATGCTTTGTCTGACTTATTTGTAAAACCCACTGCATTCAATTGTGCAAAAATCAGGGTTTTCAACCTAACAATTGCTGGCCACCTTGGCTAGAGTCAAAATATTCTCTGGTTTTCAGCATTTACTCCACACTCCCACTCCCACTGCTGACCTTCCCAAATAGATAGAGGAAGGGGTGGTGTCCTAACATTTAACAAAAACTCAAGGGCACCACTCTGACCCCTCACTCCTGGGAGACATGTGTGTCAGCAGAAGCAGCCAAATGTCACCTGTAGCTCCCTGATGACAACACTGCCTCTCAGCCACTCTCCCATAGAAAGGGTCATGTCCCCAGGCTGCTTCTGGCAAAACTTTTGACCTATCTAGGATCCAAAAGGCTCCAAAAACGATAAGAATATCCCCACACACATGATGCTGCCTGGGTCAAAATGCTACCTGTCTTATTTCATAGGCTCACTCTAATTTAAATCAGGCTTTAACTTCTGTCGCTGTGGATCTGCTATCAAGAAACCTGTTGTCTCTAGATATCTGGCTTTTGTAAGCACTGCTTCAGTCCACTGGACGTGGCCATGTGTGCATGAATGATGGCTGTGGCCAAATTCATATTCATTTCATGCAAATCAGGATAGTGGTTATTTAATTAATTGTCCTATTTAATTGTCCCCAAACATTTCATTCAATCAATCACTACTCACTGAGCACCACCTATGTGCCAGGCACTGTTGTAGATGTTGGGGACACAGCAGTGCATAAAACAAAGTCCCTGTGCTCACAACACTGCATTCTAATAGAGGGGACAGACCACTACACAAACAAGATAATTTATGGAGTTATAACTGCTACGGAAGAAATAAACAACGTGATGTGATAGAAGTGGTTGGGGAAGCCCCCTTAGAGGTGACATTTGGGCTGCAACTTAAAGGATGGAAACAAGCCAGCCATGGAAGCGTCTAGGGAAGAACATTCCAGGGCAGAGAGAACAGTAAGGTCAACAGCCTTTTCAGGTACCGAGCTTGTCTGATGTGTTAAACAAGCTGGAATGTGGTTCTCAGGCTGCGTGGGATCTCCCTGCTTTGCTCCTCTCCACCTTTCACCACCTGCTCAGTGCCTTCTGCCTTTGCCTTGTCAATTTAACTTGACAATGCCCACGTGTTACGGCCCAGATTCTCATCTGCATTTGGATGCCTGGACCTTATGCTAACAGAGCTCCCACTCTCCTTGAAGCTCAGGGCGTGGATCAGCTGAGGACACTCATTTCACCCCCACAGAAGTGTTCTGTTCTGACAACCCTGAGAGCTGCTCATTTCCCGAACCGTACACGTGCTGATATCCAGGACATCATCCGCACCCCACAGCTGACGGTGGTGAGGGTTGTGTTTCCCAGGACTCACCCACAGCCTTGGCCACTGACGTCTCAGAAGTTCTCACCAACACTCAGGAAAGCTGAAGCCAGCTTATGACCCAGAGACTGGAACGCACCCTCTGCTGGGCAGCTACACCTAACAATGGCAGGATTTCCCTGTCCTAACATTTGCCACTAAGTTTTCACATTCATTAATTGCCAATAACTATTTATATAAATATTTATAAAAAACTGTTGATTAAAAATACACATTTAAGCCTTGCACAGTGGCACACCTGTAGTCCCAGATACTTGGGAGGCTGAGGTGAGAGGATTGCTTGAGACCAAGAGTTCAAGGCCAAACTAGGAGATATACAAAAGCATGTCTCTAAAACTTAACAACAACAAAAAAAATAGATGTTTAACCAAGACAGAAAAAGAATCAGAGGCTGTGTGCTGACTCAGGATAGTTGCCAAAGTGTTTCCTGGTCCAGTAAAATCTCCTCTGGACTTCTGCCTCTGCACACCTACGAGCCTTTGCCAACCCCACAGCTTCTAGCTGGCTTTACACGCCTGGGGTCTCAGAGCCTGAGCACGACCTTCCACTCCTGACCTCTTCCACTGCCAGACCTTACAGTCCTGCTCAGTGCCTAGGTAGGAGCATCCTCTAGCTGCCTGGCCTTTCTAGCTCCTGCACAATTCCCGAGGCTCTGGGTTGCAGCTGCCGTTCTTCCCCGGTATCCGATCTCCATGGCATCAGGCCCTGCCAGGCTGCGAGAATGTGCTATTAAGTAAGTCACCAACCCTCTGAACTTGTTTACCCACGTGTAGGATATGCATAGTGACAAAAATACTACATGTATCAGTCAGGACATTTCTGTTGTGTGTGACAGAAACCCAACTCAAACAAGTTAAAAAAGGAGATTTGGGGTTTTTTGGTTCAGGTAATTGGAAAATGAAGGAATTAGGCTCCAGGGACACAAACAGTATCATCAGGATTCAATCTCTCCCCCACTCCCTATGACTCTGCCTCCCCCTCACCTCTGCTGCTCTCTCTGTCCTCATTCTCTTCGAGCAGGCAGCTCCTGCTTGCTCGGCAAACCCTTTGGAAAAGGAGGGCATCTCAATGTCAAGGACTTTAACTGATTTGACTGATCAAACTCGATCCCATGACCATCCCTGTTCTAGTCATCACAGACAGAGGACCGGGACACTGAGACCAGCAGAGCCTGGATCGTGTGTCCACCCTTGTAGCCCAGGGTGGGAGAGGGACTATTCAGAGTGCTGTGAGGAGCAGACACAGAAGAAACCACACAAAGTAGAAAGCGGCAGATACTACACTTGGGTTGGCTCAATATTCGCTCTGTAATCCTTCAGCCATCTGCTACCCTCTGCTACAAAGACTGGAAGGTTAAAAACCCCACTTTTCAGACAGCCTTGCAGTGAGGGTGCAGGCTTATGATCCAGGTTCTTCCCTGCAGATGTCCCCAGGGAAAGTGGACATGATTAACGTGGGGAAGTGCTAAATGCAGAGCCATCAGATTTTTTTGTAAGTACAAGGAGATGACAGATGCCTTTGGGTCTTCTGGGCCAGCTGTGTTCTAGGGTTCTGTGCCTAATCCCTCACACCACAGGCGGTGCATGGCAACAGCTTCATGGCTCCTGCTAGAACCAGTGGAATGACAGTGCATATTTCTTGACTGTGTCCCTAGCTCTGTGGCATCTAAGCTTGGTTCCCAGACCCTCCCATAAACTCTAAAAGCAACCTAATACTTACCCTGTAATAAATTTCTTTCTTCATAAAATGACTAGTTTGGTGTAGAATTAAAACTAACACCTTGCCCTGCTGCATCATGCAAACGTGCACATTATGCCCTACAGAAAAACAAAACCCTTAGCATCTGAGCCCCTCCTCACTCCCCAAAAAAGACATACATTTAAAAAAACCAGAATCACTCTATCCCGTTCTGGTTCTCAAAATAAACGAAGTCTTAAGCCTTTTCTGTAAGTTATTGACTCCTAATAAAAACAACTTTACTGTTTTGCAACTTTATTGACTTTTACAATGCTGATAATCTGAAGAGATTACAATCTTTGAGGTTATAACACTCATGTAAAATAACTACCTTTTTTCACAACGAACATAACAGTAAACTTGGTCATCTTGAGGTTGTTTTCTTTTAAATACTAGTTGTATATTTGACAAGTCAGTCCTTCTAAAGCCTGAACTCCCTTACAATCCAACTTCACGAGTATTAATAAATGTTTTTCTTTAAATGTTTTTATGGTTGTGTCTTCTTTTAACAGTAGACTCTGTTGTCTGCAACTAAGAACCCAGAGGAATACAGGAAGGGAAGGTCACCAGTGGACATGCACGTGTCGTTGAGGCAGAGCTGTGCTGTTAGGAGGAAGAGAGGGTGAGAAAATATCCCCTACATTATTTCACAAGGTTATTATGATGATTGAATGAAATAATGTGGTAGTTATAAACTATAAAGCCCAGTATAAAAGTAAGGCTAATGTAATATTCTTGGTTTGGAGTTACCATGTTGGCAGATAAGTCAAAGGTACCTAAATTACCCAGGAAGCATTCATCTCCCATTAGCAAAACCCTCTTGATCCGTCCTCATTAGAGACCCTCTAAGAATTTCCCAAACTCCCCATGTATGCTGTCTTCCTAAGTGACCATCACTTGGACAGAACAGGTTAAGGAGACAGGCACAAGGGCAGATTCAATTGTACCTGTAACATTTTATTTTTATCAAATAGAAAATATATGGGCCGGGCGCAGTGGCTCACGCCTATAATCCTAGCACTTGGGAGGCCGAGGCGGGCGGATCGTTTGAGCTCAGGAGTTCGAGACCAGCCTGAGCAAGAGTGAGACCCCGTCTCTACTAAAAATAGAAATAAATTATCTGGTCAACTAAAAATATATAGGAAAAAATTAGCCGGGCATGGTGGCACATGCCTGTAGTCCCAGCTACTCGGGAGGCTGAGGCAGTAGGATTGCTTGAGCCCAGGAGTTTGAGGTTGCTGTGAGCTAGGAGGACGCCATGGCACTCACTCTAGCCTGGGCAACAGAGTGAGACTCTGTCTCAAAAAAAAAAGAAAAAAAAGAAAATATATGAAGCGAATATGACAAATGTTAACATTTATCATTTCTGAATGGTGGGTTTACAGTAATTTAATATTTTTTTCTGTATTTTTAAAAGCCCTCAAAAGAAAAGAAGTGAGGGAGCCAGAAAGAGAGACTGGATAGGTTTCACACTTTGCTTCGAACTCTATAATTTTGCCCCTAAGGAGGAAATTTCTTCAGGAAAAAAACCAAAAAAACCCAACAAACTATGAATTCTAAAACTGATAACAAACCATTATTAGAAACTTGTTTGCAGTGCCAAGGTGCCTAGACACTTGTGGCTGCATGTGAAAGTTTTTCAGAGTGTGTCAGATATGATGAAGCAAAATTTCAGCACAGGCCAGAAGGAGTTGTTTCCTACGGCTCCTCAGAACCAAGTGTGGCCACAAATCAAAATATTGCTCAAGTCCATGATGGCATGTCTCTGGAAATTGCCTGCAAATGCAAAAGCAAACAACCATAACAATAACAAATTTCTGAGCAGGGGCATTCAAAAGTTTTCAGTACTAGAGGCCATGAAGAAATATCTCTGTGTATTACAGTTACTGATAATTATGATTCAGAGGGTTCAGGGCTACATACTTAGCTTATTGAGTTTTGGTCATGATTTACAGTATGTTAAGGGGGGAGTTATTTGTACTTAGTATCCTTTTGTCAGTAATCCTTTATAATTCCCTGGCTTCATGATAGAATCTTAGTAAAATCAAACTTGTACAAATCAAAACTATACAATTAATTTCTACAATTACTAATCGATCTAAGCCTAGGAACAGGAGTCCTGGAGACAAGTTATACAATAGGCACAGCACTACTTCAAATATAATGGCTAAAATTGGGTTCAAAACTATTTTGGCTAAAAGTCTCAAGTATGTCCCTCCCCACATCCCTTTGCCCCTCAATTGTGGATTCTGCATTTGATCCAGGGGCTACATTTCAGACACGCAGGAACTATTAAGAATTAAAGGAGACATCCCTTAAAGGGATTAAGAAGAAAGAGAATAATTTTAATATTTTATGAGTGTGAAATAATAGGAGCACAAATTTTATTCATATATCCATTCAATAAAATTCACTGAAGTCCCACATTATATATCAAAAACAGGTCCTTAGATACAAATGGGTTTAAATGCTCTTCTTTATAAAACTCTCACTGTACCTCAAAATGCTTCACTCCCTCCAGAAACCCTCAAATGACAGAGGTTCTTCATATCCCACCCAAATTTTTATAACATAAATATTCCGATATTTTACAAACTCAGAACGCTGCTATGAACACCTAAAAGTGCTAGAAAAAACAAAAGATACCTTTAAATTCATAGGTGAGCTTACAAGAAATAAAAGTAAATTCCCAGTTGCATGAAAGGAGAGACCAGAATGCTTGAGTCGAGGGGTGATTTTCAGATCAGAAAGTGGGCCCTACAGCTAACTTCAGGTTTAAATACCCACATAAGGACTGGACTGTGGGCTCATCTAAGGCTGACAGTTAAAATGGAAACCCCTTCCTAAAGCCAGAATCTTCAAAGAGTAGCCACCTCAATGAAAGAGAGGCTAAAAAACTGTCCTTCACCTCGGAGAGATAACGAGGAAATCTGTCTTTTCCTGTGGTTGAGGTCTTGGGCTGGTGATAACCCTGTGACACCTGGCAAGAGCAAATGTGAAACTTTTACAGCCAAGACCTTTTATAGCCAAGATCTCACAGAACTCTTGAGAAAAAGGAGATGAGCTCACAATCAAAAACTTAGAAATACACAAGGAAATGATCCACCATAGGCAAGAGTCAGTAGACACAACAAGCAACCCAAGGTAACAATCTGAAAAGTATATTTAAAATTATAAAAGAGATTATTTTAAAATGTACCTGGGATTTAATTTATAGGTAAGACTGAGTGCCACTGAATGAAATTTGTTACTCACAGTTCTCCAGAACCAAGAGTTGCACCATGCCACACAGAGCCACACAAAACCACAACACACCAAGGCAGGGGGGAGGACTGGGACTATGCCTTTACTACTGTAGTGTTGGGAAGTAGGTAGGTAAGGACAGTCCCTATCCAGCAGAAAGCAAAGCACAGATGTTGGGACAATGTGGTTGGAAGGTTTGGAATATGATCTTCAGGAGTCTGAGAAAGCTAGATTGCAGGGAAAATGTAAACAATTTGCATCCTTAGTTTGGCCCTGTGATTAATGGATGGCAAATCATCAATTACAAAAGCTATAAAAGTCGATTAGAACAGAGATAAAAGAGGGAATTAAAGCCATAAAGAAAGAACAAGATACTAGTATCTATCTGATGCCCTCCTGCTCCTTTATGTGTCAGGTGTGTGCCTATACCCTCAACTTTCCCAAATGCTTTACATGCTATAGGCTTGCCTATATGATGTGTTTGGAGGTTCCTAAAAGATCCATCCAACCCATTTCTACTTCCCATTAAATACATGAAATGCTCAAGTTGGTCACCCTTTTTGCCTAAGACAGTAAACTTCTTCTTAAGAAGTAACCTTAAAGGTCAAATCTTTAATACACTAACATCTCTTAACATTTACATTTAAAATGCCACTAAGGGAATGGAATAGAGAAACTGTCAAGTTTGGAAGAGAGAGGACAAGTAAGCAACTCAGAATAAGGTAATTGGCATCCAAAAGGACAAGAAAACAAGAGGTATCTGAGAAGAGACGGAATAAAAACTCTGAAAATGAAGGTTGATTCTTTGAAGATAAAGTTTTCTTATTTTTAAGTTTTGCCTAGGGTAAATCCCTAATACAAAATTTTATCTTCCAGTCCAGGTAAAAACACCTCTATGTTTTTGTGCTATATGACTAATAAAGATTTTCCACTCAACTAACATGGAAGTTCCTTGACAATAAAACTGTTTCACAACAGCTCCCAGTCAATACTTAATCTAAATGGCTTATTAAAATACATGATATATGAGGAAACTCTCTGGCAAACTCTATGGAAGAGAGACTTTTAGAGACATGGACATCCCAGAGCCATGTCTATTTGTCCCCATTTTGAGACAAATTTCCTCCTAGTCTACAAAATCCTACCCAATACTCCTTGTAGAACCAGGGATATTTGGAGCTGAAACTTTGGGACCAAAAAAAAAAGTAGCTACAAATGAAAAATCCAGACAGTAAGCTAGTAAGTTGCTTTGTCTACCAGCATCAAAATGTTCTACTACTATACCTTAACTATCAACATACAAAATAACATTTTAACACCATGTAAACACTGCTCTAACAGGGGAAGGAGATCCTTGCAAAGGTCACTTTTCTAACCCCAAAGCAAAGGATTCTGTATTTCAGTAGCACAGGACCACAGACTAAGGTCCAAAACAAAACAGGACCAGGTAAAGAGAAAGCAAGACAGTAGACCAAAGTTTAAATATGTCCTGCTCCAATGAGTTCAAAGCCATCAGAACATTTGTAAAGGTGGGATTGTTTTAAATATTTCTGAAGTTTGTTATTTTAGATAACAGCATTTCCTGTTAGAAACATTAATATAGCACAGTTACGATGCAGCTGGTTCATTGATTACCATCCTAGCAGTTATTATACAGATGATTGGGCCCAAACAGAGACAAGGTATATTAGCACACGTGAAAAATGCCTACTTGCTAGCCTAGGTCAAAGACTCTCAGAAAGTCAGAAGCAGCAACGGCCTGATTCTATTGCAAGTTAAGTCTCTACTGACACGTAAGATAGGTCATTCATCTCCTCCGTGACTCTGGCAAAGACTATTTCTAGATCATGCTTTTAAAGGACATAAATTTTTAGGAGGGAAAAAAAAAGATTTCTTTTCCTTTTATTTATTCCTTGTCATAGGTTTATGAAAATCCTAAAATGAGGAAATCCCATCAAAAGTTTTCAAAGAATCAACAAGAGTGTCAGACTATTCATAGGGAAAAGAATTATCTTTCAACAAACAGTGCAAGGACACCACATGCAAAAGAATGACCCCTAGTTCACACATAAATAAAAATTAACATAAATGGAACAAAGACTTAACACAATACATTTCTTAGAAGAAAACATAAGACTAAGTCTTCATACTCTTGGCTTAGGCAATGGTTTCTTAGATATGACACCAAAAGCGCAAGCAACAACAACAAAGATAAATTGGACTTCATTAAAAACTTTTGTGCTTCAAAGTATACCAACAAGAAAGTGAAAAAACAACCTACAGGAGAAAATATTTGCAAATTATATATCTGATAAGGATCAAGTATCCAGAATATATAAGGAAATCTTACAATTCAACAATAGAAAGACAACCCAGGTTAAAAATGGGAAAAGGATCTGAATAGACATTTCTCCAAAGAAGATATACAAATGGCTAATAAGCACATAAAAAGATGCTCGACATCATTAGTCATTAGGGCAATGCAAATCAAAGCCACAATGAGATACCACCTACACACTGGGATGGCTATTATCAAAATGACAGATAATAACAAATGTTAGTGGGAATGTGAAGAAATTAGAGTCCTCATCACTGCTGGCAAGAATGTAAAATGGTGCCACCACTTTGGAAAACAGTCTGTTAGTTACTAAAAAGAATAAACACTGAGTTACCATATGATCCAGCAATTCCACTCCTGGTATAAACCCAAGAGAACTGAAAACATATGTCCACACAAAAAACTTGTACATAAATGTTCAGAGCAGCATTTTTCATAATTGCCAAAAAGTAAAAACCCAAATGTCCATCAAATGATGAATGAATAAACAAAATATAGTATATCCATACAATGGAATATTATTCAGCAATAAAAAAATAAAGTACTGATTACTGATATATGCTAAAACATGGCTGAACCCTGAAAACATTATGCTAAGCAAAAGAAGCCATTCACAAAAGACTACATACTGTATGACTCCATATATTTGAATTGTCCAAAACAGGCAAATCCATAGAGACAGAAAGTAGATTAGTGGTTGCCTAAGGGCTGAGGTATTGAGGGAAAATAAGCAGTGACTACTAAAGAGCACATGGTTTCACTGTGGGGTGATAAAAATGTTCTGGAATTCAATTGTGGTGGTGGTTGCAATATTCTGTTAACATACTAAAAACTATTGAGTTGTACAGTTTGGGTGAATTCTATAGCATCTGAATTTTATCTCAATAATCACTATTTTTTTAAAAAGTTTTCACAGGAGAATTTAATTTCCAGGACCAATTGGAAAGTAGAAAGGTAAATATTTGAAAGCCAAGAAAGGAGAAACACAGGTTACCAAGAGCATTTCATTCAGATGGAGGTCAGGTTGATTTTCTGTGCCTAACATATAAAAGAATGTGTTGGGAATGCATCTATCACACAGAAATAAAAGACAATGTGAAGCAATTTGATTCAATACATTAGGAGTTCACCTACTCAGGCTGATAACTATTTGTCCCACCATTTCCTTACTCCTTAGGTCAATTCAAGACAACTTATTCTTTCTCTTTTTTTTCTTTCTTTTTTTTTTTTTTTTTTTTTTTTGAGACAGAGTCTCGCTTTGTTGCCC
>JAQIFY010003234.1:0-12709 GCA_028533085.1 Varecia variegata | reverse complement strand
CCCCAGACAGTGCACATTGCACTCATCATGTAGGTATACACCCATCCCCCTCCCCCCACCCCCCACCTCTGTCAAATACACAATTGGTGTTATTCCCAAATGTGCACTTAGGTGATGATCAGGGAAACCAATTTTCTGGTGAGTACATGTGGTGCTTATTTTTCCATTCTTGGGATGCTTCACTTAATAGAATGGGTTCTAACTCACAGGGAAACAATTACTTTTTACGTTTTTGTGAAAGCACTTTGAACTGCGTTAAAAGTATGATCATGAGTGCTAAACAAGGAAGCAATGGGCTTTCCTATACTGTAAATGCTAAGCACTAAAAACCTGTAGGCAAATTACATAGTAAATGTGTGACACTGATTCTTGGAACCTGATTGTAGAGTAGAAAGCTTCAAATAAGATTATCTATGGGTTTCTAGAGTATCTTTATAAGGTAGGCTATTTTAGCATACCTGCAAAAAAGAACACAGCAGTTTCCCATGAATAAATTCTGATCTTCTTGCTCTTAGAACAGACGTATCAAGGAAGAGACCATTGGCTCTCAGTCCTTGGCTTTTCTTTCTTGATTTCAAATACTTGTTTCCATTCATGTACATAAAAAGAAAGGGAAGATAATATAATTGAAGCAGATTGGTGAGGATACCCACGAGGTATATTTTGTATGTGTGTTTTCTTTAATTGCAGCAACAAATTGTGATCTATATTAACTTAAAAAAATCAAAGTCATGTTTTTTGACCTCCATTTATCAAAAAACTGTTATCCTTACCTTATGAGGACAATTTAATGGAAGCAATGACTTAGAAGAGGGAGAAATTATAAATAAGTGAAATATATACCTTTCTGCTATCATGGAATGAGGTAGATGAGAGCGTGAATGTTAGACAAGTGTTCAGTTTTGATTAACTATACCTTTAGACAATCCATATTAAAAATAACATTTGGAAATATTGGAGTTGTAGGCCTTAGATATGGCTACAAAGCCAATGTTTATTGTAATTAATGATTTAAACATTTTCCTGAAAAGCATTCTTAGTAAGTCATAAGAATCTAAGTGATGAAACAATTCTTTCAGCAATCGTTTCCATGAAAAAGTCAGTAAACATTATAGAAATAATAAAAACAACAAATTGAAAGTCTCTGTCATCACAGTTCTGCATGAGAAGCAAACGGTTTTGCTTCTCTGAGAGATGATGTCACAAACTATGCCCCTCATTGTTCCAAAGGGCTACTCATTTACTTTTTACATGAGATGAAAAGAGTTCATACTCCAAAAAGTTTATAGATCATTTTAACATCATCTTTTTCAGAATTTTTTCATTGGTTATTAAAGATAATCCATCTCCCTTGTTTTATAGGAAATTTTTCTCTGCTCGTTACAACCCAGCTGAGGGATGTGAGGCTCATGCATTAGGCTTTTATTACATTAATAAGATGTTGTATTGCATCCTTTACAAAAATTGAGTGAATTCCATTTTACCTTTCCTCTGCCTGCAGTACTGTTTATACCAATTATGAGAATTGAAAAGTGATGTCTGGGTAGCATTCTCAAAGTTAGAGAAGGGACTGACTTCGCCAATCTGGTCACAATAGAAAGGTGGGTTGTGAGGCCTCGGGCAGAGCTTTGAAAACTTGGGCAGATGTAAGACAAAATAAACAGAAATATTGCCAATAGATCTGAAAAAATCTAGTAGCGGTAATTTTGTTGAATACACAACTAGAAATAGATTATTGAAATAGTAGTCACAAATTTTGTTTTGAAATTTATTCCAAATAATTCAATGTAACAACCAATAGAAGCACAGCATCAATACATGTTTTATTTACAGTTTTAATATATCTTACATTAAATAGTTTAACACTGTTTTAATTTGGTTTAGAAGTTCTCAATTACGTATTTTTTCCAATGATTTCTCATATGAATGAACTAGCGAATCATCTCCATTGCATTTGAATACGCCTTCCAGTGCCCCTGGATTCAATCTCTCTTATCCAGCATTGAATTCCTCACATTTCTCATTCTTTCCAATTGTATAATGTTATGTATGAACGTCCCCTTAAATAAATCAAGTTCCTGAATTTCCTTCTTATTCTTGGACTGAAAGTAGACATCTAGTATATAGTGTCCCATAAAAGTACATGTTCATTTTATTTTTCATATTGGAAGTCACCAATTAAAAGTTAAAAAAAAAAGAATATATTGATTGAATCAAGATTTAATAAGTGTCTATTATTATGTGCCAGGAACTGCTCTAGGCACTGGAGACAGAGCCATGAACCAAGCTAAAATCTCTGCTGTCATATAACCTACATTTTGTTACAGAGGTGATGAATAATAAAGAAAATAAATAAGTCAAATAAAAAGTATATAAGATCGTTGATACGTGTTATAGAGAAAAATTCATCAAGGAAGGGAGACAGAGGGCACTGGAGAAAGGGGTGTTGGATATGAGAAGGAGTAGGGTAGACCTTACCAAAAAAGTCACATTTAAGTAAATTTCCAAATGAAGTGAACAAGGAAGTCATTGGGATATCTTGGGGAAGACCCTGGAATGAGCACAGGAAAAAGCAGATCAGATGGGAACCTTCTGGTCCTAGTGAAAGAAAGTGTGGCTGAAATTTAGTGCTGGGAGAAGTCAAGATCTTAGAAATAAAGGTGTGAATGTTGAAAGTAGAGAGTTGGGGGAGGCAAATTGAAAGCCATGTCAAAATGTCAGTCTTTCTCTGAATGAGCTGGAAGCCAGTGGAATAGAATCTGAGAGAATTTTAGTCTTTTCTGGAACAATTACAATGCTCTGAGAAATTTTTTTGGTTAGAGAAATTAAAGATAAATTAATAGAATCTTCTAGATGCTCACTTTATGTAGTATGTAGGTATGTATGTATTATTTTAAAATATATTCCTTTATGTTAAATCAGGCTACAAAGAATTATTTTTGTTTCTGTAAGCCAGAAGTTGAATTAGCCAGTTTCATTCAGCCCATGGCGTTTAGCTAGTGGTTTAGAAACTTAACATGAAGCAGGGCTGGATTGCTACCTAGTTGAGATGCTATACACATTAAAGAGATTCAGCTGGTAATCAGTCTCAATGAGAAATTTCAAAATTATAGAAGCATTTCATAAATTCCAGTAAGAAAAGTATTTGTAAAAGCATATTTTAGTGGGGAAATTTTGTTTTCATTAGGAAAAGTTTTTGGAATCTTAATAATAATTATGAACAGTTATATATTGGTTACAATGTTTAGACACTGAGTAAACTCTTTACATGTATTATCTTACTTCATTGCACTACTACTATTATTACCTACTAATATATTATTATAATACATAAATATCATCATCACTTCTATCAGTAGTAGTAGTACCATTCCCATTTTAATGAAATGAAAAATCAAGCTTAAACTTAGAGAGGTCAAGTAATTTTTGCAATGCATAAGAACCAGAAATTTTCCAAACCCAATTTTGCAGACTCGACTCCACATACTGTGGAATAATTCCTCTGCTTTATAAAGTTAACATTGATAAACTTGTAAATCAACTTGCAAAGCTATTATGCATGGAAACATTTAATACTATGATTGTAACATACTGCTTTGTGTGGGTGACACATAGTATGAGCCCAGAAAATACTAGTCCCTTCACCAACTCCCCTCATAATTAGTAAAAACATTTCTTATTTTAAAAAAGAGCCACAGAAGTCTACACATGGAGTCTGTTTAAAGAACGCACTGATTTTGTAAACATATTTACAGTATTGGGCATCATTCAGTAGGGAAATGCACTCCTCCTGGTGATGCTTGTGGTAATTCTCTCCACAACAGCACGAACTATACAACACAATGGTAATTTCAGAGTAGAAACATATCAATCACAATTTGTACATATAATTTTGGAAGACATAGTGTGCTATATAGTGTCTCCAAGGAATGTGTTTGTTTTGCAAGGAAATAAAATGCAGCTCTACATTAAATGTTACTGAATATATCACTATTGTGTTCCACCATCCACTCAAACTCCTTGCAAACTGGACTTTGACATGTATAAATTTGACAACTCTTAACCATTTGGAATCTTAATCCCTATTCCAAAGGCTTCCTCTTTTATACAACAAAAACCAGGCTCTCATTTTCTTTGTATAACTTCCTCTTAGCTTCCATTCCCCAATTTTATCTTTAGGTCATATCAGTCCAGGCTATTAATTTTTCCCCCAATTATTCCATTCAAACACTGGAAAGCACATAAATTGAAACCTGTGTCTAATACCATCCTCAGGGTCCATGTCATGGGACTAACTTATAATGAGATCTTTTTGGCTTCTCTAGTAAAACTACATCTTCTTGGATAATATCCAAGACATACCTGTCTTAAATCAAATTCTGCTCTAGAGAATGTTGTGGTGTGGCTGTATACAACAGTAAATACGTCTCTAGCTCCAGCAAAACAATAACTATAATTAAATCTTAATTTGTTACATATAAAATTTTAAAGTTTTTAAAGAAATTTCAAATATATTATCTCATTCTTCAATCTTCAGCTTGCAAGCAACTTTAATTCTTTCCAGGTGTCTAACCTTAGACAAGTTGTGCATTGTCTTACAGTTTTAGTTTTCTCAAGAGTGAATGTGAGTATAATTTCTATTCTACCTATCACACAAGGCTGCTGTGAAGAATGAGACAATATGTTTAACTTAAAATAATAAAGGTGCTTCTTTATTAAAATATCAAAAACAATATATAGTGGCAGGTTTAATTACTACTACATTTTTAAAATCATGAGTATTTCCCCATTCAGTATGATGTTGGTTGTGGGTTTCTCACATATGACTTTTATAAAATTGAGGTCTGTTACATCTATACCTATTTTGTTAAACATTCTTGTCATAAAAGGGTGCTGAATTTTGTCAAATGCTTTTTCTGTGTATATTGAGGAGATCATTTGGTCTTGGTTTTTGCTTCTATTCATGTGGTGAATCACATTTATAGATTTGCATATGTTGAACCATCCTTGCATCTCTGGGATGAAGCCCACTTGATTGTAGCGGATTGTTTTTTGTTGTGCAGCTGAATTTGTTTTGGTAGGATTTTATTGAGAATTTTTGCATCTATATTCATAAGGGATATTGGTCTGCAGTTTTCCTTGTTGTGGTGTCTTTTCTTGGCTTTGATATCAGGATGATACTGGCTTTGTAGAACAAGTTGGGAAAGACTCCTTCCTTCTCTATGTTATGAAATAATTTCTGTAATTTAGGTACCAGTTCTTCTTTGTAGGCTCAGTAAAAGTCAGCTGTGAAACCATCTGGACCAGAACTTTTTTTTGTTGGGAGATTTTTTTATTGTTGCTTCAATTTTGTTAAGTGGTTACTTGATATTGGTCTGTTCGGAAGTTCTATTTCTTCCTGATTGAGCCTAGGGAGGTTGTGTGTTTCCAAGAATTTATCCATTTCCTCAATGGTTTCAAGGTTATGGGCACAGAGATTTTTACAGCATTCAGAGATAATATATTGTATTTCCATAGTGTCTCCTTCTTCATTTCTGATTGAGTTTACTAGGGACCTTTCTTTTCTGCTTCTGGTTAATCTAGTGAGAGGCCTGTTAATTTTGTTTATCTTTTCAAAGAGTCAGCTTTTTGTTTCATTAATCTTCTTTATAATTCTTTTGTTATTGATTTCATTTAGTTCTGCTCTGACCTTAACTATTTTTTTCCTTCTGCTGGGTTTGGGGTTGGTTTGCTCTTCCTTTTCCAATTCCTTCAGATGATTCATTAGATTGTTGATTTGTGATCTATTTGTCTTTTGGTTATAGGCATTTATGGCTGTGACCATGTGTTGTGGTGATTGCCTCTTCATGATGAATCTCCCAGGGGTCTTTTGAATGTCTTAAACCTGGATATCTATAATAGATTTCTAGCATTGCCAGGGAAATTTTCTTCAATTATTCCCTCAAATAGGTTTTCCAACCCTTGCATATTTTCTTCTTTGCCTCCTGGGATGCCATGATTCTTATGTTGGGACTTTTTAGATAGTCCCATATTTTCTTGTGGGTTTTGTTCATTCCTCTTGTTTCACAGTTCTTTCTCTTTAACTGACTCGTATAACATGATGGTGTTTTCTTCATGCTCTAAGATTCTTTCTTCTGCCTGATCTAGCCTATTCTTAAGGCTTTACTGTGTTTTGTATTTTTTTGAATGAATTTTTCATTTCCAGAAGTTCTGTTTGATTTTTTAAAAAATAATTACATTTCCTTAGTAAATTTTTCATTCATTTCTTGCATTTTTTTTTTTTTTTGGTTTCTTTGTGTTGGATTTCTATTTTTTCTTGTATTTCATTGAGCTTCCTTACAATCCATATTTGAAATTCTTCATCTGTCCTTTCAATCTTGTCATTTGGTCAGTATGCATTGGTAGGGAGTTATTGTTTTCTTTTTGGGGTGTCCTTTCACTCTGATTTTTCATGTTTCTGGAGTTCTTTTGATTATTCCTTTTCATCTGGCCTCTTGGTCAAGACCTGGGGGTGCTAGGCTGGCTTATGAGTCCCTGAGGATTGATCCCTTAGCATGCCAGGGAGAGGGGTGTTGGTCCTGAGTTGCCTATGGGGTGTTCAGCAGGTTTGGTGTACTTCTCAGGTTACCTCTGACCTGCTGTCTTCACCTCCTCCCAACAGTGTGTAGTGAGTTAGGTTCCCCAACTTACTCTCAGTGATGGTGGGTGGTACTTGAGACTGTGAATCAGCCACACCCTGTTTGCTTGAGTTGAAAGATGCTATGATGGGCTATATCATTGTTCTCCCTGTCATTGGTTGATGTTTGTGTGACAGAGCCAGCTGCTGAGATGTTCTTTTGTGTCCATGGTAAACTCTGGTCCCCCAGGTGGAGTATTTGAGTTCCCCAAGCTTTAAGAGGGACCCTGTGGCTCTTAGGGTGTTTCTTGATCTCCACCACCACCAATGGAGGGGGAGAAGCAAGGCAGTTTGTGGCTAGGTTGTGTGAGTCTGAAAGGCTTTGCAAAACCTCAGCGGGTGTCAGAAGTTGCTTTTCCAGCCACTAGGGGGAGCCACTGGTAGGAAGGTCAGAGCAGGGAGGGCTATTTATGCTCGGAGAGGGGCTTAAACGTTTGTATGCTATGGCACCAGGCTGGGATCTTTCTGCTCTTATCCAGTAACACAGTTTTTCTGTGGGAAGGAGTAGGAACTCCCCTAAATGGCCATTCCTTGGCCCTTCACCCACCCTGTAAGATTGAGCCAATAAATCTGTAAAGGGCATGCAAGTTGACCTCCCCGACAGTAGATGGTGCTTGCTGGAAGGAACAACCTGCAATGTTGTTTATGGGTCCTGTGACTAGCCCTAGTCCCTCAGGAAAAGCACTTGAATGCCCCAGGTGGTGGGTGGAGCCCTGAAACCTCCAGGTGAGTCCTTGATCTCAGTGGTAGCAAAAGCAGGTGGTGGAGTGCAGGTGGGTGGGCCTGGGTTGGGTGAGCTTGCCCTCAGGCTCCACAGAAGCTGGCAAGGTAATTGTTTTGGCAGGGGTCAAAGGTCTGCCCCCAGCTTCTGGGCAGAGCCACCAGGGAGGGGCTGAAGTGGTTCTACCCAACCAGAAGGTCTGTTTGTGGAAGCAGGTCTATCTGAGTTTCACAAACTAGTTGTCTGCAGTGTTCTTTGCTCCTCTACCCTCTCCTCTGTTCCACAGTCTCCCCTGTGCACTTGTCCCAAGTTGTCCACAGGGTGTCTGAGCAGGATCGATATTCCCCCACCTTGAGGCATGCCCTGCTCTGATGTAGCCACTGTGCAAGCAGCACCAGTGAGGGTGGCTAAAAGGGCACAGTCTGAGCACCCCTCAGTCGGCTGCAGGACCCCAAGAGGAAAGGCCTGAATCCCACACTCTGTGGAAGCCTCAGTGTCATGGCTCAATTGTCCCTCTTGGCAGCCACAGGTGGGGGAGGGGAAGAGGAGGAAAAGAGTCTGTATGGAGGAGTGCTAGCACTGTGGCCATCTCTGATCTTCTCTCCAGGAGGCAGTCTGCCCGGAATGTCCAGCCTCTGGAGTCACGCAGGACCCACTGGACCCCCGAGGCTCCTGCAGTCTGGGCTGGAGTTGGGAAATTTCTATGTGAGAATGAGCAGGATGAAACCTGAGGAATTGAAGCCCCCTAGGAGAGGACAGAGGCACACAATAGGTGAAGAAGCAATATGGTGCCTGCTGTACTAGCTCATGTCTGTGGGTGCAGGAAGTACCCCAGGAGGGCTGGGACCCTGGTGCCCTCTCCACATGCAGTTTCCAGCTCACTGGTGGCAGCAGCCTCTGGGATCATGTAGGTAGAAAGTCTCTCCAGCAGCTCAGGATCCCACCAACTGTCGGAGATGCAGGAGAGGAAGAAGCAAACAGTTCCACCTCCCCTTCTTGCTGGAATCCAAGCCTCTCAGGAGTTCATCTTCACCAATACCCTTCTCCTTTTTGTTCTGCACCACAACTTTTTACCCTGGAGTCTCCTGAAGACTCCGGCACCCTTCCTTCAGGCCCACATCTGATCTGTGCTTGTCTGTCTATTTGTTTTTCTCTTTCATCTAAATCTTTTCCTTTTTACTAAGGTGCTCTCGCAGCTGGTGTCTCTGATCAGCCATCTTTAAAATAAAAAACTTACTAGAGAAGTTCAACAGCAGACTTGGTCAAGAAGGAAGAATCAGCAAACTTTAAAACAGGCAATTTAAAATCGTCCAGTCAGTGGAACAAACAGAAAAAAATAATAAAAAAGAGTGCAGAATGCCTTAGGGATTTATGGGAAACCATGAAATGAACCTATATACACATTATCCAAAAGGAGAAGAAAGAGAGAAAGGGGAAGAATCTTATTTAAAGAAATAGTGGCTGAAAATTTGCCAAATCTGGAGCAGGAAACATACATCCTGATTCAAGAAGTCCTATAGTTTCCCAACACAATGAACCTAAAGAAGTCCAAACCAAGGCACCTTATAATCAAAGTACCAAAAGTCAAAGACAGAATTTTGAAAGCAGTAAGAGAAAAGCAAATTGCCACATACAAAGGAATCTAAGACTATTAACAGATTTCCAGCTATAACTTTTCAGGCAAGAAGGGAATGGGATGATATATTTAAAGTGCTAGGGAAAAAAACCAAACATGCCAACCAAGAATACTATAATATATGTGGCAAAACTATCCTTCAGAAATGAAGGTAAGATAAATGCTCTCCCAGATAAACTAAAGCTGAGGAAGTTTATGACCACTAGATCTGCCTTCCAAGAAATGCTAATTTAAAGTGGGAGGATGCTAAACAGCAGCATAAAAGCATATGAAAGCTCATCAATAAAGGTAAAATATAGAAAAATACATAATGCTATAATTTGGAAATGGTAGTGCTTATGCTTATTTAGATCACTGTTAATTCTGGTATAAAAGACAGAAGACCAAAGTATTTTAGAAATCCAATAATATATAAATATATTAATGGATACACAACACAAAAAGATGAAATTTGTGACATCCATAGCACAAAGTGTGAGATGGGGAGAAGTGAAAGTACATGGTTTTTATATAAAGTTGAAATTAAGTTGACATCAGCTTAAAGTAAGTCACTATAACTAAAAGAAATTTTATGTAAGCACATGGTAACACATACACAATAAACACTACAAAAGGTACACAAAATAAAATTAGAAAAAATTAAAACAAGTCACTGCCCCAAAAAATCAATGAAACACCAAGAAAGGTAACAAAAGAAGAAAAGAGAGACAAAAAAGCTACTATACAGACAAAACACAATTAATAAAATAGCAATAGTAAGTCTTTACCTATCAATATTACTAAATATGAATGGATTAAACTTCACAATCAACAGACATAGAGTGGCTGAATGGATGAAAAAAGACTCAACTATATGCTATCTACAAGAGAATAATTTTAAATTTACCATTTAAAGAGAAGTAATAACAATTTTTATCAAATTATTCAAAAAAATTAAAGAGGAATGAACACTTTTAAACTTATTTTATGAGACCAGCATTATCTTGATATAAAAAAACAGACAGTACAAGAAAACTATAGGCCAATATCCCTGATGAGCATAAATGCAAAAATCTTCAATAAAATATTAGCAAACATATTCAATAACACATTGAAAGGATTATACACTATAACCAAGTGGGATTTATCTCTGCAATGCAAGGATGGCTCAACATTTAAAAAAAAATCAGTCAGTGTAGTGATATACTACATTGACAGAGCAATGGATAAAAATCACATGATCATCTCAATAGAGCAGAAAAAATATTGACAAAATTCAATGCTCTTTTAAAAACTCTTAAGAAACTAGAAATATAAGGAAATTACCCTAACATAATAAAGGCCATATATGAAAAGCCTACAGCTCACATAATACTCAATGATGAAAAATTAAAATATTTTCCTCTAACATCAGGAACAAGGCAAGAATGGACACTCTTGCCACTTCTTTTCAACATTGTACTAGAAGTCTTAGCCAGAGCAATTAAAGACTCAGAAATAAAAGGCATCCAAATCAGAAAGGAAAACATAAAATTGTCTCATTTGCAGATGATATGATCTTATAAATAGAAAATTCTATAGACTCCCCCAAAATCTGTTAGAACTAATAAATGAATTTTGTAAAGTTGCAGGACACAAGGACACAAGATCAACATGCAAAAATCAGTTGTACTTCTACACTAAAAAAAAACTATCTGAAAAGGAAATTAAGAAAACAATCACATTTATAATAGCATCCAAAGGAATAAAATACTTAGAAATAAACTTAACCAAAGAAGTGAAAGACTTGTACACTGATGCTACAAAACACTGATGAAAGAAATGAAAGACACAAAGAAATGGAGAGACATTCCATGTTCTGGGAAGACTTAATACTATTAAAAATGTACATACTATCGAAAATGTTCTACAGATTCAATGCAATTTCTAAGTTCCAATGGAATGTTTTATAGAAATAGGAAAAACAATTCTATTATTCAAATAGAACTACAGAGGACTCCAAATAGCCAAAAAATCTTTAAAAAGAAAAAAAACTGGAAGCCTCACACATCCTGATTCCAAAAATATATTACAAACCTACAGTAATTAGAACAGTATGGTACTGGCATAAAAATAAACATATAGACTAATGGAACAGAATAGAGAGCCCAGAAATAAATGCATATATAGTCAACTGATCTTTGACAAAGGTGCCAAGAATACACAGTAAGAAAAAGATAGTCTCTTCAGCAAATGGTGTTGAGAAAACTGGATATCTACATACAAGAAAATGAAGGTGTACTCATACATTAAGCCACACAGAAAAATAAACTCATAATGGAGTAAAGACTTAAATATAAGACCTGAAACTATAAAACTAGAAGAAAACAAAGGGGAAAATCTTCATGACATTGATCTTGTCAATAATTTCTTTTATAGGACACCAGAAGCACAGGGAACAAAAGTAAAAATAGACAAGTGGCACAACATCAAATTAAAAAGCTTCTACTTAGCAAAAAAGACAACCAATAGAGTGAAAAGATAACCTACAAAATGGGAAAAATATTTGTAAACCACATATCTCATAAGGGGTTAATATCCTAAATATTAATATATAAGGAACTTCTACAACTCAATAGCCAAAAAAAAAAACCCTAAATTTTTAAAATGGATAAAGGGCTTGAATATACAGCTCTCCTAAAAAGCCATAAAAATGGCCAAAGTGTTTGTGAAAAGATGCTCATCATCACTAATCAGGAAAATGCAAATCAGAACTACATTGAGACATAACTTCACATATGTTTGGATGGCCATTACACAAACAAAAACAAAACTAACAAGGCTGGTGAGGATGTGGAAAAATTGGGACCCTCGTACACTACTGGTTGGAATATAAAATTGTGCAGCCACTATGGAAAGTGTGAAGATTCCTTTAAAAATTAAAAATAAAACTACCTTATGACCCAGCATTCCCACTTCTGGGTATATATTTCCAAAATGATTAAAAGTGAGATCTTGAAAAATTTACACACCCATGTTCATTGCAGCATTATTCACAATAGCCTAAATGTTCATCAACAGATGAATGCATAAAGAAATGTGGTATATACGTACAATGAAATATTATTCCACCCTAATAAACGAAAATCTTATCATATGCAACAACCATGAACTTTGAGGACATTATGCTAAGCGAAAGAAGTACATCAAAAAAAAGAAGACAAATACTGTATGATTCCACTTAGCTAAGGCATCTAAAGCAGTCAAACTCATGGAAACAGAAAGTAGAATGGTGATTGCCGGGGGTGGAGTGGGAAGAGGGGAACCGTTGCTCAATGGGTATAAAGTTTTGGTTATGCAACATGAAACAGTTCTAGCCATCTGCTGAGCAACTTTCCGGCCTCCAGAACTGTGCAAAATAAATTTCTATTGTTTATAAGCTACTCCGTTTATTGCATTTTGTTTTAGCAGCCCTCACAGACTAAGACACATGTCATGGGAAAAGAGAAAACCTAGACAGTTGATCACCTAAAGAACAACCACACACAGTCCCATATGCCCAGATAATAGGTGTCAGCTTTAAGAAACTTCAGGCAGTCTTCTCTGCCCCCACCACATTTTCTGAGAAGGGAAGTTTAAGATTTCAAAGTTCCTTGTCCTTCTCAGTTACCTCCAGCCACACTTCCCTTACCAGGAGTGATGACCCTCTAAGTCTACT
>JAQIFY010003233.1:0-12709 GCA_028533085.1 Varecia variegata | reverse complement strand
CTGAGATTGAGAACATTGGAGGAACTAGTTTGGTAAATGAGAACTCCAAGAACAGAATAAAAATGGGTATATGCCTAGAAGTGGAATTGCTGGGTCATGTGGTCATGCTGCATTTAACTTTATGGGGGACTGCCAGGCTGTTTTCCAAAGTGGCCACAACATTTTACATTTCCACCAGCAATGGATGAGAGTTTGATTTCTCCATATCCTTGCCAACACTTGTTATCCGTTATTATCATTGCCATCCTAGTGGGTGTGAAGGGGTATCTTGTTTTGCTTTGCATTTCCTTTATAACTGTGACATATATTGAGCATCTTTTCATGTGTTTTTTGGCCATTTGTATATCTTTGGAGAAATGTTTATTTAAGAGCAAGACCTTGTCTCTAAAAAAATTTTTTTTTAATTACAGAAACATAGACCTGTAGTCCCAGCTACTCAGGAGGCTGAGCCAAAAGGATCGCTTGAGCTCCGGAGTTTGAGGTTGCAGTGAGCTGTGATGACACCACTGCACTCCAGCCTGAGTGACAACCAGACCCTGTCTCAAAAAGTAAATAAATAAATGCATACATACATACATATGTGCATTGGGGGTTGAATACTTCCAGTTCAGCTAATTACAAAGCTTCACATCTGTGTATCTTTTCCATTCGTATGTATTATAGGCACCTAGAACTTATGTATAAAAATGAACTCATCTCCATTGCTCCTCACCCAAAAGCAAAATAACATTAAAAACAGAAAACTGTTTCTCTACGTAGGTTCCTAGTTCAGTGAATATAAATCAATGATGATAATTTCATTTTTATATGAAAGACAATATCTAGTTGTATATCATTCCTCTCTTTACCCTTTCTGTCAAAATCAATACTAAAGGAGTCTTTCCTCCTGCGGCTAACACCCACTTGCTCATCTTTCCAATCTCAGTTTAAATGACATTCTCAAAGGCCTTCACTAACCCTTAGATTGTGGAATTTGTGTTTTTATTGAGCTCCCCGAGTGACTCTTATATCAGGCAAGTTTTGAGAAAGATACTCTAAGATTTATATGCTCCCTTCCCCTCCTCGCACCCTACTTTTGGAAACTGTGTGCCTATTATGCTTCTTAGAGGCAGAGACTGATCACCTGTATGTCCTCAACATTTAGCAAATGACTTAGCAAATAGAGGTTCAGTCATTATTGAATAATATATCAAAGAATGATTACCCATAGAAATGCATTCATTCCTGAAAATGGAAATGTACTTGCTTGGTAATAGGGTAGGTGTATGTTTAACATCATTAGAAACTTGGAGACAGTTTTCCAAAATGGTTTTAACAGTTTGTATTCCCTCTAGCAATGTGTACGAATCCCAGTTTGTCCACATCCTCACCAATATCTGGTGTTATCAGCCTTTTTTTAAAAGCCATTCTAATGTGAAGTGGCACCTTGGGTGGCTTAAATTTTCATTTCCCTGATGACTAATGATGTTGAGCACTTTTTGATACACATGAGAGCCATTCATATGTTCTGTGTGTGGGAGTGAAGTAAATGCTTGAATTTTTCCCTTTTAGATTTCTTAAGAATCTATTTGTACAAGTTCTTTACATAATCTGAACAAGAGCCTTCTGTTGAATATGGAGAGTGAATATTTTCTCCCAGTCTTTGGCTTGTGTTTTCATTTTTTTAGTCATATCTTCTGGTGAGCAGAAGTTTAATTTTGCTGAATCAAAATCAACAACTTTTTTTTGGGTTTCCCTCTGTTGCCCAGGCTAGAGTGCATCATCATAGCTCACTGCAACCTCAAACGCCTGGGTTCAAGCCATCCTCCTGCCTCAGCCTCCCAAGTAGCTAGGACTACAGGTGCCTGCCACCATGCTTGGCTAATTTTTTTTTTTTAACTTTTTGTAGAGATGGGGTCTCACTATTGCCCAGGCTGGTCTTGAACTCCCACCTGGGCTTCCCAAAGTGCTGAGATTATAGGTGTGAGCCACCGAATGCGGGAAATCAGCAACTTTTTAATTAATGCCTTAGTGTTCTAGCTGATAAATCTTTGCCCACCCCAAAATCATAAATATATTCTTCTGTGTTTTCAGAAATGTGATAGGTTTGTTTTTCACATTTAGAAGCATGACTCATCTTGCTTTTATTATTGGATGTGGTGTGAGACACAGGTCTAGGCATTTATTTTCCTCTAGAAAAAAAACTACACTGTAAAATCTAGGTGTGCTAGTACCATTTATTGAATATGCCTTATGCTTTCTTTTCCACATTGAATTGAAATAGTAACCTCAAAAACAAAGTGACCATATACGTACAGCTGTTTTTCTGGACTTATAATTTGTTCCATTAATCTTTTAATCTGACATACTATACTGTCAATAGCTATAACTTTACAATAGCTATAACTTTACAATCCTTGAAATATATGTCATCTAACTTCTAGATTGTTTTCATTATTCTAGGTTCATTGCATTTCCATATTAACTTGCAATCAATTTGTCAACTTCTAAAAAAATTCTTTTGCAATTTCGATTGTAACTGTGTTGAATCTACAGCTCCATATGTGGAGAACAGATCTTAGCAATATTAAGTCTCTTGGTCTGTGAACATGGTATAGCTCTCCATTTATTTTAGTTCCTCCTTAATTTCATCAATGTTTTATAATTTTTAATATAGAAATCCTGCACATATTTTATTACCTTTAATCACCAAATATTTTGTTTGTTTGTTTGTTTTGTTTTGTTTTGTTTTTGAGACAGAGTCTCACTCTGTTGCCCAGGCTAGAGTGCCATGGCGTCAGCCTAGCTCACAGCAACCTCAAACTCCTGGGCTGAAGCAATCCTTCTGCCTCAGCCTCCAGAGTAGCTGGGACTACAGGCATACACCACCATGCCTGGCTAATTTTTTTCTATATATATTTTTAGATGTCCATATAATTTCTTTCAATTTTTAGTAGAGACGGGGTCTCACTCTTGCTCAGGCTGGTCTTGAACTCCTGAGCTCAAATGATCCACCTACCTCGGCCTCCCAGAGTGCTAGGATTACAGGTGTGAGCCACCGTGCCCGGCCTATTTTATGTTTTTATAAATGGTAGGTATTATTTTACATTTCCATTTTACAATTGTTGCTAGAATATAGAAATATAGTTGATTTTTTTGTATATTGACCTTTATAGCCTTCATCCTTACTAAATTGACTTATTCTAATAGTTTCTGTGTATATCTCTGTTTTTTCTCTGTACATCATAATGTGACCCTGTGAATAAAGGCAGTTTTACCTCTTTTCCTTTATTGCGCTGGCTAGGACCTCTGATATAATATATATAAGGGGTAAGAGAACAAATTTATTGTTTTTGACAGAAATTATTCAGTATTTCAGTACCCAGTGTGATATTGGCTATTGGTTTTGGGGTTTTCTTGTAGATACCCATTATTAGATTGAGGAAGTTTCCTAGTATTCATGATTTGCTGAGAGCTTTTTGTCATGAATGGATTTTGAGTTTTAACAAATGTTATCAAAATTCTTTTTCTGCATCTATTGAAATGATCATGTGATTTTTCTCCATTATTCTTTTACTGTGGTGAATAACATTGATTGATTTACAGATTTTGGACTGCCCTCATCTTCCTGGGGTAAACTCCACTTGATCCGGATGTATTAGCATTTTTTTGCTTTGTAAAAAATTAATTTAGCATATAATAGTCTGTGTATAAAAGATATTGCTTTTTTTTTCTTGGAATGTTCTTTTCAGGTTTTGGTATGAACATTATGCTGGCCCTGTGAAACAAACATACTTAGAAGTCTTCCCTCTTCCTCACTTCACTAAAGGAGTTAGTGAAGACTGAATTGTGGCTTTATTTCTACGTTAATTGATTGATGGAATTCAATGAAACCATCTATGCCTGCCATTTTCCTTGAGGGGAAATTTTTAATTACAGATTTAAATTCCTTAAGAGACAGGACCGTTCATATGATTTATTTCTTCCTGTATCCATTTTGGAAGGTTGTGGTTTTCAAGGAAGTTATGTCCATCTGAGTTATAGAATTTGTCAGATGAAGTTTTTTATTATACCCCCTTATTTTAATGTCTATATGTTCTGTAGTAATGTTCCCTTTATTATTCATGACATTCTTAATTTGTGTTTTGTCTTTTTCTTAGATAAGTGGTGTGAAGCGTTTATAAATTTTATTAATCTTTTTAAACAACTTTTGGTTTTGTTTATTTTTATCTATTCATCTATTTTGTTTTGTTTACTTCTCCTTTTTCTGTTTGCATCCTACTTTCTTTGGGCTTAATTTTTCTGCTTTTTCTAGTTTCTTAAGATAGAACCTAAGATCATTGATTTTAAAGCTTTCTTCTATTCCAATATAAGCATTTAAAGCTATAAACTCTAAGCACTGTTTTAGCTGCATCCTGCAAATTTTGATATGTGGTATTTTCATAATTTAGTTCAAAATAATTTCTTTCATTGTGATACCTTCTTTCACCCATGGATTAATTATAAGTGTTGCTTAATTTCCAAATATTAGGGAAGTTGTTATCTTTTTTATTCTTAATTATACTGTAGTTAGAGCACATACTCTCAAGCATATTGAGGCTTCTGGCCATGATAGAGCAACACACCGGACAACAGGCAGTATAGGACCGTGATCTGTGAGAGAAAGGAAACATCCAACGTTAGCCCTATGGCAGTGTGGCTTCCTGCTTGGAAGCACACTGAAGACCGTGGAGCAAGGACAGAGACTTCAAGCAAAGCAGAGGTCTCCCTGAGTAAGGCAGAGATTGGCGTTCAGAAAGGCTAAAGCAGTTAGAAATTGTAGGGCGGTGTTTCTGAGAGAAGGGAATTATGGAGAAAAAGAGCTCCAGAAATCTGCAAGGAGACCCGCTTGATCCTTGACAGATACTAATGTGCATATTTGTAGTTAAAACTCCATGAAGCTATTCTATGCTTTAACCTTAAAATAATGTGCATTTCTTCTGCTCAGCGCACTCTGCCCAGAAGTAGTCACCTGGCAAAGAGTTTTGAAAGTGTGATGGGGACTATGGGGAGCAAAAAAAAAGTTTTGAATCTCACTGTTGCTGCCATAATGTCTACTATTTAATATTTCTCAATTTTGTAAGGTTGTTAAATCATTTTCATAAATTCTCTAAAATGCCTATTTCTGTTTATAAGTAAACTTAGTTAATATTCTAAAAACAGATCATTTAAATAGTTAATCTTTAAATCAAGAGATTTTACTTGTGTCACATAAGAACTGTATTTAAACTTTAAAAGTAATGGTAATGGCCAGCTAAGTAATTAGACCTCCTACCCATTGGAGACAATTAAAAAACCTAGAAAAATATTTTCAAAATCTTCTTAAAAGCATCTAAGAACTGGCCAGATAAGGAGAAATTGCCAGGCCACAACCTGGGAAAGGATGGGAACCCCAAGAAGTGAGCCTGGCATTAGGAACAACTTTTGCCTTGAAAAGCTTAGCGTACGCTCTGTTATAATAATTCAGAAGAAATAACAAAGCGTAGGCTATGCTTTTGACAGCCTCCTGACAATAAAAGGACAAAAATCAGAGTCCTTGGTCTGTCAAAGGTGGGAACCAGGTAATCTACGCCTTCCAATGTGCTTACTAGGATGGGATCCCAAAAGGCTGTGCACTAGAATTAAAGTAAACCAGCCCGTCCTCAGACTATAGTTATCTGAGTAGTCTAGAGATGTCTCAAATTTTGGTCATAATAAATGGATTCCAGATAACTAGTTCCCTGTGCCACCTGGCAGTAGCAAACAAAATTTCTCTCTGAGGAAAAGTGACATCATCCTTGAGTTCAAACTATTTATGTGCACAGCTTATCAAATACAGTGTCTAACACTTAATCAAAACATAACCAGGAGCCCAAAATGACATCATGAGCCAGAAAACAATAGACAATACAAACAGATCCACAGGGATTCCGCTTACTGGAATTATTAAATACAGACTGTAAAACAACTATATTTACTATCTTTTAGGAGAGAACAGCTAATGTTAAAAAATTTACCACAAACTAGACAACATTAAAAATGGCATAACAGACTTGGAAAAAACTGAGTAAAATTCTAGAACTGAAAAATTCAGGTAAACAAACTTAGGAACTTAATAGATGGATTCCACATCAGAATTAGTTACAACTGTAGAAAGAAATTGTGAAATGGAAGGTAGGTTATAAGAAACTGTCCAGACTGAAGCATGGGGGAGATAAAAGGATGGAAAAATACAGAAGCAAAGAGATGTGATGGATATTGAAAAGGTCCAACATGGGTTTCACTGAAGTCCCATGAAGGAAATTACTTCTAAAAATCCTCAGTATTTTATAATGTTCCATGTCAGTAAATAAAGATCTATCTCTTTTGTTCCTACAAGCTGCATGATAGATATTCCATTATATTTAAAAGGGTTGGGAGAATTTAAATTCTCATGATGTGTGAATGTCTGTTTCATCACTCTTAATACAACATATGATCAATCTTTGCCAATTTGATAGGTAAAAATCCATCCATTTTAATTTGCATTTTTGATAGTAATGCGTTTATACATTTTTAAAAATATATTTGTCTCTTCCGAGTCTTAGGAGTTGTCCAAACACAGCTTTTATATATTTTTGGCATATTATTAGTTTGCAGGAACACTTTATGCGTTAAGTCTATTACCTCCTTGTTTGAAATAATTTTCTTTAGTTTAGCATTTTGTTTAATTTTATTCTTGGTTCTAATTGTTTCAAAGAAATTTTTAAAATTGTTCTTGAACTCCCTTTCACATCTCCTTATTTCTTTGTTTCCCTTTACAGCAAAAAATTGTGAATGGATTGTGTGTACTCACTGTCTCCAGTTCTTAGGAATCTACTCCCAACAGGCATTCATTCCCATCATATGACCAAATCAGTTTCTGTAGGTTATAAATGACTCCTGTGCCACCAAATTCTGTGATGAGTTCCAATCTTCATCCTGCCCTATAATCATCCCCTCCTCCTTTACACACCCTCTTCTGTTGTCTTCCACTGTTCCATATCTACATCTACTGGTTTTTCCCCTGCTACACATATTCTTCCTTCTCAGTCTTCTTTGTTGGTTCCTTTTCATCTCTTCAACCTTTTTTGACTTTGGAATGCCTCAGTCCTTAATCCTTGAGTTTCTTCTCTCTTTCTGCAGTCAGTAGGTGATTATATTCAATTCATAGATTTAAATCTCCATTCTAATGAATCCCAAATTTACATCATTAACTAGGTCAGTGTTATCTAGTGGAAATATAATATAAGCAAAATATGACTTTATATTTTTTAGTAGTCACATTAAAAAAGGTTAAAAGATATGGGTAGAATTAATTTTAATATGTTCTGTTTAATCCAGTATATCAAATATTATTTCAACATGTAATGAAATAAAAATGAGATTTTATATTTTTTTCATATTAAGTCTTTGAAATCTGTTGTGTGTTTTACATTTACAGTACATCTCAATTCAGATTAGCAACATTTCAAGTGCTTAATAGCCATATGTGGCTACTGGACAGTGCTGCTCTAGTTAACTTCACTGATTTCTAGACTTCTGTCTCTCCATTTGAATGTCTAATATATATCTCAGAATTAATGTGTTTCTCGGAATTTATATCCATTCCAACAAAAACAAATCCTTTCAGGTCTAACCTCAATAGATCCAGGATCTAATCAGTTCTTACCTCCTGTGCTGCAGTCACTGTGGTCCTGGCCATCACTGTCTCTTGCCTAGATTATTACACTAGCCTCCTGACTGGTTAGATATCCACATGACTCTCCTCCTCTGCTCCTTCAGGTTTTTCAAGTCTCACCTTATCAGAGAAGTGTTCCTTGACTACCTTGTTTAAAGTGCAAACCTAGCTGGGCACAGTGGCTCATGTCTGTAATCCCAGAACTTTGGAAGGCCAAGGTGGGAGGATCACTTGAGACCAAGAGATTCGAGACCAGCCTGGGCAACAAAGCGAGACCCATCTCTGCAAAAAATTAAAAACATTAGCTAGGTGTGGTGGCATGCACCTGTAGTCCTGTCTAGTTGGGAGGCTGAGCCTGGAGGATCGCTTGAGCCCAGGGGTTTGAGGTTACAATGAGCTATGATGACGCCCCTGCATTCTAGCCGAGGCAACAGAGTGAGACCCTGTCTCAAATAAATAAATAATAAAAAGTGAAAACCTCTTCTCCTTACACATGTAAATACATACCCATGTAAATTGGTATTCCCTTATCCCTTCAATTGTTTATTTATTTATTGTTTTAGGGTTTTTGTTTTTGTGGCAGTTTTGAACTCCTGGGCTCAAATGATCTTCCCACCTCGGCCTCCCTAGTAGCTGGGACCACAGGCACATGCCAGCCTGCCCAGCTTAGTTTTTAAGGTTGCCTGTCATCATTTCTCTTTGTTCAAAGAAGGTTTGATAGGAATTGTTACAGGATATATCTGTAGCCTTTTCAGTTCTTTCTATGGTTGATTCTCTGTTCACCTGTTTCTGAGTCTTTTTAAAAATTTGTTTTCCTAGAAAATTGCCTATTTTTTGTTAAGTTTTCCAGTTACCCATCAGGGGTGTTATATGACAATTTTAGTCTTTAAAAGTACTTCTTTATTTCTTGTTAACATACTCCTTTTCTCACTACTAATTTCTGTTTTAGTCCTCTCTTAGATTTGTCTGGTGTTTACTTCCATTAGTCTTTTAAAAGAATAGTTCTTGATTTTATGTACCATTTTTACTGTTTTTAAATTGGTCCCTTCTGTTTTTGTCTTAACTAATTGTATTCCCAACCTTTTTGGTTTATTTTTAGTTCTTTTCTAGATTCTTGAGTTGATGGTTTAATTCCAGTTTGATTTAATAACAATCCTCTAAATCTATGGCTTCTTTTGGTGATAAGTTTGACCATGTCCCATAGGTTTTGGTAGTCTTTGCTCTTAATTGTCATTAATTTTTTTCAGTTACCAAAATCCACACTGCTTATGCAGTACCAAAGTCAGGATTCAAAGCTAGATAGGCTGTCTACATGGAATGAGATCTTCTGCTTTATATTGTCTTCTCATAGTATTATAGAACACAGTGAACTTAGATGATTTTTTCATGATTGTTCATTGAAATAGTTCATTGAGAATTAAAGTCAACTTTTTTTTTTTTTTCCAGACTCACCAGGAATCTTTCTAATACCTGATCACCAGACTTCCGTGGAAGACACCTCAGCTTTTTGGAAGTATGGACAGTAAAGTGTAGGGATGAGAGGCTCAAAATGATGTGAGTTGGCTGGACATCTTTCCTGTTGGTCTCCTTTGGGACTCTTCATGTGTCCATTGGAGTGTCTTGGTTTTCCTTTTAGTGACTAGCTTGGGCTTTCTCACCTAAATAGCTTTATTGAGGTATATTTTAATCATTTCAGTGATTTTTTTTTTTCAGTAACTTTATCAAGTGGTACAACCATCACATAAAACCATAAATCAGTTTTAGAACATTTATATCACCCAAATAAGATCCTACATGCCTATTTATAGTTAATTTCTCCGCCACCCCCCTGTTCCTCCATCCCAAGCAGCCACTGATCTACTTTCTCTACACATTTGCTTTTTCTGGACATTTTATTTCAATGGAATCATACAGTATGTAACCTCTTTTGTCTGGCTTCTTTCATTCAACATAATGTTTTTGAGATTAATCCATGAGGTAATGTTTCGGTAGTTCTTTTTTATTGCTGAAAAATACTCCACTGTATGGATATATCATGTCATTGGTTTTTAATAATTGTTCAGTTTGTTTAGAAAATATTTTTCATCTAGGTTTGACATAAATAGGGTCACATTATAGTCTTTAAGATTCTGGGGGTTTTTTTGTTTTTGACTTTTTTTGGTGACCTAACATATTGGTGGTTTCTTAGATGTTCCTTAGAAATTTTAAAAGAATGCCTTTGTTCTAGTTCATGCTTTTTTAAAAAGTTACTCATATGTTCTACCAGTTTTATTATTTATTAGCCCTCTGATACTAGAATCTTTGACTATAACTGCTGCTTTATCCCATTCTTCTTGTATTCCTAATAGTTTTTTAAAAATAAAATGTCGAGTATAATAATAGTTCAATATTTATACCTTTTCTAGACTATATATCCTTGAGTGATGCAGGCCACTGCACTGGTGGAGACAGCTTCTGGTAAAGGCCACCACAGTAATGGAGGAAACCTCCAAAAGGATGAGGGTCCAGGCCAGTTGCCTTTATTCTGGCTGGGAAGAGGTGATAAATGTAATTGTGTCAAACAGTTCCCCCTCCAATGTTGGTACTTTTTAAGCCTTTCTCCCATGAGGTAGTAAGATTCAGTGTGTTTTTAACTGGGTAAATTCACTGAGGTGATTTTTGGTGGATATGGGCAGTCTAGGCAAGACCTTTCAGGGAAATGGAAGATTTAGGGAGGGGAAGGGGAGCAGGAAGCAGGGTTTCTGTCCAGCCAGGCTTTCCAGAACTGTTGATAGGTACAGTTGCATTTGAGTAATAGGTGGAAAGTGGGCAGGTTGACTTCTGCCTAACAAGTTATATATGTTTTTTTCTTCCCATAAATCCAAAATTTCTTTTTGTTAATGGTAGAAAGAAAATAAGAAATGGCAGGAACATAAAAAGCAAGTGACCAAAGTTTATGTGCCCATAAATACATGTGGCTTAAACTATTTTTTTTTTTTTTTTTTGAGATGGTGTCTTGCTCTGTCACCCAAGCTGGAGTGCAGTGGTGTGATCATAGCCCACTGCAGCTCAAGGGATCCTCCCGCCTTGGTATCTTGAGTAGTTGGGAGTGTAAGCACACACCACTATGCCTGGCTTATGGTTTAAACTATAAAGGGAGATTGTAGGTCAAAACAAAAATCTCATCCTATATTGTTCATGAGACACATTTATAACAGAAAAGAAAGGTTTAAAATAAAAGGGTAGGCAAGTTAAGAAATGAACTTAAAAAAATGAACTTAATGCTTAATCTTAAGTATTAATATAGTATAATTGATGCAAAAACCATTACAAGAAGATAAAGAGGGCCATTTAAAAGTGATAAAGTATTAGACAATGAATATATTACACAATGAAGACATCAGCCATGAACCCTAATGGAACAAACAGTGTACTTTCTATTCATACATTAAATGTTGGAATTAAGGAAAGGTTGCTAGAGATTGGACATGATAATGGTTCTCTCTCTTTCCCAGTAAATATCAATAGGATTTTTCATCCAATTCAAAATGTTTCCCAAAAAAATGAGTTTAGAAAATTTAATTTGGGGGAGAGACTATAAAATAAATAAAACAAAAAAGGAAGAAGCTTAACCTACCAGATACAAAAATATCCTATGATGTTATAATAATTAAAACAATATATTGCTATTACACAAAAGATAATTAATGAAACAATAAATAGAAATAGACTCTTAGAAAATTATGAAACAGAAACAGATTGCAGGATATGATAAAGATGCTGTTTCAACTCAGAAGGAAAACAATGGATTATTTAGCAAATGGTGTTAGGACAATTGACTATCCATTTTGGAAGGAAATTAAGTTAGATTGCTACCTTATGCTAGAGAGAAAAATAAATTCTACATAATGTAGAAAGGCTAACTGTTAAACATACAGAAACACATAGAATTAGAATAAATTATAGGAGAATTTTTTTATAATTATTTGGTAGAGAAGGCCAGACGCAAAACCCAGAAGTCATAAAAGAAAAGGCCAAGTCATTTAACTAAATGATCTCAAAGACTTTGGTATAACAAAGTGCTATGAAAAGTTTAAGCCAGGTGCTATGGCACTTGCCTTGTAGGGCTATCTGAGGCAAGAAGATAGCTTAAGCTGAAGAGTTCAAGTCCAACCTGAGCAACATAGCAAGACCTTGTCTCTTAAAAAAAAAAAGTAAAAGATAATAAACTAGGAAAATTCACTTATATTATACATTTAAAAAAACAAGAATTAGTATTTAGAATGTATAAAGAACTCCTAAACAGATCTCTTATCTCCAATCCCATATTTATAACAGCTTATTGGACATTTACATCTGGGTGTTCTATCACTAACCTCAAAGTTTACTTGTCAGGAATTGAACTCATTATCTTCCCCCTCCTCCTCATCTTTCCTCTTTACCCTCTAAATCTGTTCTTCATAAAGTCTCTATCTCTTTAGCAATGAGTATTCCCATTGAACTGTAGTACCAAGTTGTAAACCATAGCATTATCTGAGAATGATTAAGCAGGTAGCTGCCAATTGGTGAGTCATGAAATCAGTTTAGCTGATTGTGATCTGGTTTTTTTTTAATGAAATGAAATAAAATAGAAAATAACAGAACACATTGGAAATGGAGTAATTACTGTTTTGTAAAATTTTCCTTTTACTTACATACACATATATTGTCATATGTGTGTACTGGGTCATGATATAAAATGTGTTTCAAATTGTGATCTTAGTCAAAAAAATATTTGAAAACTACTGATATCTCTCTTCCTTTCACTGCCAATTCTAATCAGCCACCAAGACTTGGTCAGTTGTGGAACTTTTATACCAGTGTGTTTTTCAGTCCCACTTCTGCACTCTTTTGGTCTACCTGCCTTTACTCTCCTCCTTCAAGCCTTCATTCTGACTGTCGCCAGTATCCCAATTCCAGTCACATGATGACCCATTGAAGGAGCTGTCGGTGGTCTTCCATTGCCTTAGAATAAGAGCCCATACTCCTTAGCAC
>JAQIFY010003232.1:0-12711 GCA_028533085.1 Varecia variegata | reverse complement strand
ACCAGCAGCATTAGCATAACCTGGGGACTTGAGAAATAGAGGTCCCACCCAAGACCAGTGGATGCATTTGAAATGTCTCTCTGATCCCTGATGCTTACCTGCATTCTCTTTCTCTTGCTGCATTGTATCCTTTGCCCTGAAATGAAAGCATGAGTGTGCTCTATGGAGTCTGGTGAATTCTTTCAAGTATCTGAGCTGGGGATGATGACGGATGAGTGGCGTGAGGAACAGAGTTGAGTCAGGTCAGTTGCCTCAGCCCAGGGCAGCCTAGCTCAGTGCACAGACATAGCCAGGCCTGCACACCTAAGGAACCCCAGCCGAAATCAACAGAACCTCCTAGCCAAGCCAAGCCCAGCTGACCCCAGACAAATGAGCAAGCATTCTCTATTGGTGTATGTTCCTAAGGTGCTACAGCTGTTTGTTCTGAAGCATTATCCTGGCAATAGACAAGAGATACAGAGGAGGTCTACACCAGCCAACTAGGGTATCAGGGGAGGTATTGGAGTGTGGTTACCAATCAAGGAATTACATCAATATTGCCATAGTTTACTGTAAAATGCCCCATTCTTTAAAAAAAAACAGCATCGAGGTTCCTCAATTAAGTCTAGATCTCTAAATACATGAACAGACCTCACATATGGGAAATCCAGGGACCATTTTTGAGGAGGGTTACTGAGAGATTTATATTTCACTAGCCTCTTCCATGTACTGTAGTCATTTTTTCTCACAATAACTTACATGAATTTTATATGTATATATACAGTGATACATAATTTAATGATGGAGATACATTCTGAGAAATTTTTTTTTTTTTTTTTTTTGAGACAGAGTCTCACTCTGTTGCCCGGGCTAGGGTGCCATGACATCAGCCTAGCTCACAGCAACCTCAAACTCCTGGGCTCAAGCAATCCTCCTGCCTCAGCCTCCCAAGTAGCTGGGATTACAGGTATGTGCCACCATGCCCAGCTAATTTTTTCTATATATATTTTTAGTTGTTCGTATAATTTCCTTCTATTTTCTTTTTAGTAGAGACAGGGTGTCACTCTTGCTCAGGCTGGTCTCGAATGCCTGAGCTCAAACGATATACCGGCCTCGGCCTCCCAGAGTGCTAGGATTACAGGCTTGAGCCACCGTGCCTGGCTGAGAAATTTGTTGTTAGTCAATTTTTTCATTGTGCAAACATAAAAGAGCAGGCTTCACAAGCCTAGATGATGTAACTACTATACATCTAGGCTGTATGGCGTAGCCTATTGCTCCCAGGCTACAAACCTACATGTCACTGTGCTGGATACTGTAGGCAATTGTAACACAATGATAAGTATATAAGTATATAAACATACCTAAACATAGAAAAGTTAAAGTAAAAATACAGTATTATAATCTTATGGGACCACTGTCTTTTATGCAGTCTGTTGTTGACAAAAACGTTGTTATATGGCACATGACACACATTTGCAATAGATAATAATATGTATACAAAAAAAGTGAATTCACTAGTAAAAATTAAAAGTGAATCTCCTTCACAACTCGTATATACATTTCTTTGTTTTGAGGCAATCGATATTGCCAATTTCTTATGTATTGCTCTATACAGGAGTTAGCAATGCAAGTACCTTCTACTCTAAAGCACACAACTCACTCTTCTATAAACACATTCTGTAAGTGTGAAATGACAGAAGCTGGCCTGCAGTGTTAGCCACCACTTGTATCAAGTCCATCTTTCCAGATTCAAACCCCTAGGCAAGAGTGGTTAGGTGACTTTCCCCAAAAGTCACCCAAGTTGAGAGAGGAATCTGGAGTCTAGGCCCCATACTCATGAATCCCTGTGGCTGAAACAGCCTCTTGGGGGAAACGAAGCCCTCTGCACATTAATTTTTTTCCATTTTATAACAGGCCATGTCACATTTAAAAAAATTAAAAAAGCCACACTACTGAGAGTTAAAAGTATTCACTACTGCCTCTATGAAGAAAGACCCAGTGTGCAGTCTACATAAACTCTCTGAAGGAATCTCTCTTACTGTTGGAACAAATACATCCGTGCACTTGGCAGGATAATAACTAGCATCCATGTTGCTGAGATCCATGCTTCTTTTACATGTATGATTATATTTATAGTCACATATTCATTTGCCTCATTCATGTAGATACACTGTGTGAAACTGTTTGATCCGTGTTGAAAAAGACCAGAAACAATTTATTAACAGCAGGATTGTAATGGTGTGATATACTATAAAAAGCACAGGCTTTGAACTCAGGCGTCTTTCCACCCTGGCTCTCTCAATTACTGGATGCATGAATTTGATCAAAATACTCCATCTTTCTAGGTCTCAGTTTCCTTATCAATAACGTGGAAAGCATGATATCCAATTAACAAATGAGCATTGAGCACTCTTGGTCCTTGTCACTGAGGATGTAAGGATTATAAATACAGACACTGGCCCTTCCCTCCCAGAACAAGCAAAGAAGACGGAATTCCATAAAATAAGGCACCACAACAAAGCAAGCTGAGGGCTGCTATAGGGAACATACATGTTGTTATGAAAGCAGAGAGAGGTTCTAACTCAAACTTAAAGGGTTCAGGTGCACCTTTCTGGAGAAAGGAATGAGCTCACTCAGTAACTGTTGACTGATTCAGTAGCAATGGAAAGTGTACCAGACTGGTAGCTTTCATGAGGATTAGTTATGACTCCTTCCTCACCTCTGTCTTTACTGTGTAATATATGGTTTCCAAGGACAGAGAAATCAGCCCCTGGGACTGACGATCTTATGAGTAAATCCCTTAAGAAATCAAGGCTTCTGTTTTTAGTCTGTGGTCTGTAGTGGCCAGAAACTATTCCCGGAGTCAGGGTCCCTGTGCCTCATCTATCGCTCCTCCTCAGCAGCCCTCAGACACCCACCAACTCATGGAGTGTAAATTTCTGCCCTGGAAAAATGAGAAGCAAGGACTGAATGATCCAAATGACAACAAGCAGCATTTGATGGACTATTTCATATTCTCCAACAACATGTCCTTCCTGTTCATAAACACCCCGCACACACACTACCGCTACCACTACATTGTCGTTTTCTGTCTCTATCTGCCTCTTGGCTGTACAAATCAATTTCAATTTTGTGCTTAAAATGGGAACAAGAACTGAGGACATTTTAAAAATAGCTTTTTAATATATAGGTGTCCTCAGAGGTTCCTGAGCACATTTCAAAGTAGAAACTGATAGATGGTGCTAACCACTGGCAGAGACTTTGCATTCAGTGAGGAAGCTGAGTTTCCCTTTGTCTTTGCACTGGCTCCCAGTCCAGTGAGAAGCAGATGAGGATAATCAACATCTTAGAAAGGAGAGTCTACTGAAATTTGTAGATAATTTGTCCATCTCTAAAGAGAGGGGTAAACTGTTTAACACATTAACTACCATGTGAGTTGTATTTAACTCATGCTAATTTTAAGCCCCAGGCCTCATGAAGCGTATGTAACTCACAAGTCTCTTTACCTTTACCCTTATGGACTACTTTTCAAGTTACATATAACTCATGCACAGAAAATAATAAAAAATAACAAAGTTTTCATTAAATTAGAAAGGGTTGTTTTGTTTCTGAAGTTTTTATACTATTTTTGTAATAAAACACTGTGGCCCCAGGAAATTTTTTTTTCTAGTGTGGCCATCAATATGTTCAGTCATTACATGAGAATACTTGTTTTAAAAACAATCCCCTCTTATTATAAGCACCCTTAAGAAATCCCCAAATGGAACTGGTTGTACCAAAAAATGATGTTTTCCCTTTTTCATATAAACAGATGGGACTTAATGATTATACCCACTGTGCCTATGTAAAGTGGGCATATCCCCTTGTGTCCCATTTATAAGGGTAGAGTGCACATTATTTCTAAATGCCCTGATAAACCTATCAGCCCCCTCCATTTAACAACTGTGCCCTTTTTTGTCTTTATTAATGAAATTCTGCCTGTTGGTTTTTTTGAGATGTGTGTCCTATGGATAGATTAGAGACAGATATCTCTAAGTGGATATCAGCACAGGCCATGATTTCTGACCCAAGAAAGCAATTAAAAGAATCAGAATCACCCTCTGCTTTCTGAAACACACACCAGCTGAAACCTGTGGGTAGTTTGACATCAAACTTCCGGTATGACATTCTCTCATTCACTCACTAATCTCTGAGGAAGTAGAGCGTCTCTGGAACTCAGGGCTGTTAGTTTGGACAGTTCAAGTTCTGGCTGAGAGCTGTCAGCTGGGGTGGATGTTGGCCAGGTGGGAGAGGGGAGGATGCCCACCGATTGAAGGGCGTTGCATTTTCCAGAGAATGAAACACTGACCAGTTTCTGTCCCTGGAAATCCTGAAATTTCCAACTCATTCTAATTAAAGAAAAAAAATCAGATCATGGTCTAGCCTTCAGGAAGGATGACAGTCTTAATTTGGGGAAAGCTTAAAATGACTCTCCTTTTTTTATGGGGTGGGTGGAGATTAATTTGTCTTTTGCTTGGGTAAGTTCCAAAGGAAGAAATATATTTCATAATTCCAGCTCATACTTTCTTTCCCTCTGCTCTCTGGTCTAAAGGAGAAACTCCACTTGTCACTTTTGTCACTTTCGTTCTGTGACACACTCATGAGAACAGCCTGTTACTGTGGGCATAGTTCAACTTTCAACAGTGAAATAAACTGTGACTTCAAACATGAAACAGTGCAAGCAGTTAAAACCTAGAATGGAAATTTCTACTAGTGAGAGAATTTGGACCTCTTCATCTCTAGAGCAGGCTGTGATTTTTAATGTCTAATTTTGAAGCTGAAGTCTGTCATTTATGTTAAAATGCAAAGGGCTGGGGGAAGAGGAGGAGCTCAGATTTGTCATATGTGGAAAGACCACCTTGCTTGCTCATTTTCCTGCCATTCGGGAAAGCTATTATAGGCTCTTCTGTGAAAAATTTAAATAATCTTTCTGAAAGTTCCAAAATTTCTCCCAATTAAATTGTCAGGTGGGGAGATCTATCTGACAAATATTTTCTAATGGATGAGCCTTCGACAACCCAGCATTTGGCACTTTGATGTGCTCATGGCTTTGGGAAGTGGAGGGAAGGTGGGAAAGGATGCTTGGTCTCAGCCCCAGATTCCACAGTTTGGAGAGGAGCATTATCAGCTACATGCTGCATTTTTCATCCCATCTCAAAAAATGCCCACTAAATATTGATTTCGTTCTCATCAGGCTTGTTATTAAGAGTGTTGCAGTAAGACAAGGGCTCATTTCTCCCTTGGTTTAGCCACCAAATCCTTGTGTGACCATAGGCCTATAAATCGAAAGAATAGTCATGAGGGCTGCCATGAGGATTCTGTGAGATAACTCACATCAAGCACTTGCAGAGGTGACAGTCTGTCCTGTAGTGACTGAGTGTCTAAGGACAGACCCACACCTCCCCACAGGTGAGTTACAAAGTCTTGGCTCAGTAAGGGTCATTACAAGTCTGTTTCAAACTCCAGTATAACTTTATCATTAATAAATATGTTACTTTCTTTCTATTTTGATCTGACTTCTTGAGTCAGTCAAGACTTACGGGATGAAGGGATGGAGACTGAATTATCCATCACCACCAAACTTCCAACATATATACAAGAAGTGCAGGGTAGGTAAGACATTTAACCTGCCTAATGCGGTGTACTCATACCCCAGAGTCCCCTTTGCTTCACCATTCCTTAATTCAGTAAGTCATGCTTTCTTCACTCCTCCTTAAAAATATCCCCTTTCCAGTCCATGACAGCAAAATATAATTCCCTTCCATCAGATGTTTATTTTGCTCTGACCATGAAGCTACTGCAATAGACACAAAGATGAATATGATATGGTCTCTGTCACCAGGAAACACGTTGCAAGTGAGGGAGACAAGAGTAAAAACAATTAACACAACACTGCCTATATTAACAATTGCAATTTTAATATGAAATGGCGTGGAGCCAGCTCTTACCAGCTATGTAGCCTTGGACAAGTTAATTAACCTCATTAGGATTCTGTTTTATCATCTGATGAATTGATATACTATGGCCCTTTCATGGTAGGGTTAGAGAAGATAGATATTGTTAAATGACAATGATAATAATGGCACTGTCTTGTGGGATTTGAGAGCTTTCTAAAGGAGGTACACGGGGTTGCCGCCCACATGTCAGTTTAACCAGAATGTACTTATAGAACCAGACACAAGATCATAGGTCCAGGCTTTCTGATTTTGTAAGAGACAAGGTTGCTGATCTTTAAAAATATGTAATGAAAACTATTAATATGGAGGGTCATGTAAAAACTGGAATTTGGGTTGGGAATAGATACAAAGAAACAGGCTTTGAATGTTTTGAAAAAGTAACTGCCATTTATATGGAAGAAAAATGTCAATAGCAGAGAAGGCATGGATATTGAAAATACCTATTGTTGTGGTATAAGACCTAAAATCCAGGCTCAATATATATGCTGCCTTGACATCTTATGAAATGACCTCACCACATGTTTCTTTCCTTCCTCATGTTGCACCCATGGATAAGGTTGCTTTGTCAAATAACCCTCTGTGTCAAAAGGACCAAGCACAATTTCTGCTTATAACTGAGTAGTTGGTGTCAGTGCCCTGCCAGCGTGTGAAATGACTCCAAAAGGACAATCACATCCTACCATAGGAAGAAGCGGACACCCCACCCTCTTGCTACTACAAACATATCTCCCACAACTCCTGCTTATTCATTCCATTCTCAATTGTAACCTCCAAATGGTTCATTGCCCTCTTGGCTATGAGTGTATGTGACTAATACACTGCCATTGATGTCCTCTGTCCAGTGTTGGGGTCATGTGTTTGGTCATCTCCATGACCCTAGGATGGGAATCCTTCCTCACCAACAGGCTACATAGGAGGCAACTAAAATAATTGTTCTGCTTATACACTGTTGGTGGGAATATATTAATAAATTAGTACAACCTCTATAAAAAACAGTATAGAGATTTCCCAAAGACCTAAAAATAAATCTACCGTTCCATCCAGCAATCCCACTAGTGGATATCTCCCAAGGAAAAATAATTCATTATATCAAAAATGATACTTTAACTTTTTATGTTTATCACCACACTATTCACAATATTAAAGATATGGAATCAATGGAAGTGTCCATCAACCAATGATTGATGGATAAAGAAAATGCATGTTCATTTATACGTATATACACACATATATACATATACACACATAGCATGGAACACTACTCAGCTGTAAAAGAGAATAAAATAATGTCCTTTGCAGCATGGATAGAACTAGAGGCCATTATCCTAAGTGAAGTAAGTCAGAAACATAAAATCAAATGCCACATATTCTTACTTATAAGTGGGGGCTACACAATGGATACACAGGTGCATACAGAGTAGAAGAATAAACATTGGAGACTCCAAAAGGTTGGAGGGTTGGATGGTGTGAGGGGTGAAAAATTGCTTATTGGTACAATGTACACTATTCCCATGACAGGTACACTAAAACCTCAGACTCCACCACCACACAATAAATTCATGTAACAAAACTGCACTTGTATCCCCTAAATCTAAAAACAATAAAAAATGAATTGTTCTCTGATGAATTCATTTGTGTGCATTTCCATGTCATTCTCTGCCTCCAAAAATATTTAATTTTTTTAAAAAATTGAATATGTGCTTGATTAAAAAGTATACATTAACATAATTTAAAACCAGACCAATCAGGAAATAGAAACATGACTTCAAGGATGAATAAATGAAGATCTCTCTTTGCAATTGAACCCATTTGCCTGTGAACCCACATAGACATGTTTTCAAATATCAAATATTTTAATAATTGCCAATAAAATCCCCTTTTTCCATTGAAACATTTATAACCATATTTTCAAATACATGTGTTTAATACAATTAACAGGAAAATAACATTTTCTTAATTATTAATTATTTCACACAACATCATACTGAGTTCTGGTTCTGATTCCATTCCCAACGGATCACTCTGAGGAAAAAAAAAAAATCTACCTTTCTAGCCCTGAGGCCCAAGTGTTTTCTTCCCCAAACATAAAGTGGTAGTGGACATATCCTTTTCAGTTTAGCATTCTTCTGAGCACCAACATCTGATCTAACTGAATTGACCATCTGAATTATTCAAGTACAAAGTGATTCTGATTACTCTTAGACAATGTCAGTAAGATGAAGAGGGGTTAAGTGTGCTGTTCTTAAACACTAGCTAATTCCTATAGGTATTCTTTGCTTTGCAGATAATGCTGGATAGAGCCAAGGATATATTAAATCAATCCATTTAACAAGAACAAAAACTAAGAATGAATATAGAATCTGAAGTTAGGGGAGAAGCACAGCTCTGGCACCACCCTTGCCAGTGGCCCTCAGTGTTGGTGCGAGGCCTCTCTGATTACCTGCAGCCATCAAATTTTCCTGGCCCTCGTAGATGGGTATCTTTGATTTATTCTTAGACTCAATGGCTGTTTCATCTTTAATATGGCTTAAATCAAACAAAATTGTGGGTGTAACCAGTTTGGTCACCTTCACCAGCTTCTGGTGCAAAATAAAGTTGTATTTCTTTTCCTTCTTTCTTTATTTTAAAAGATCCAAGTCTCAGTCCCACAGATGATCAGAAGACACATATTCAGCTCTTTATGTCTTCTCCTAGATGCTCAAGGCATCAATGAGTGCTTTTTCATTTCAAAGGCAACATCTCTACTTAACATTCCCTCAAAAAAAAAAAATAAAAGTAATTCTGGACAATCCATAGAGCTACCCCCATTTCTGGTCTCTGACTGTCATGGGTCTTCACCAGGAACATGTAGTCTGGACCTTAGATGCAGGGCATTCCAACCTATGCTGCGAAGGTGTGCTTCCCCGACAGTTCTACCTTCTTCTTCTGTGTGGGTGGGCAGAATCCCTCCCACCGCACTACTGTGTTCCATCAGGGAATGCTTTATGTCAAAATAATAAAATCACCCCATCATACACTTGTTATGGGAGACATTCCTCATCAATGCGGGGAGGGAACAATCTGACTTTTTGAGACATAGGAACTTCCTTGCTGATGCTCCTGAAATCTCAGCTTTGTTCCTAATTCAAAACACTGGTAACTGCTGATCTGGCCACTCTCTGTCTCACTGGATACAGCACTCACACCTTGAGTTTTGGTGTTCCAGAGGAGAATGCACATACCTCTGACAGATCTTCAGAGTTCTTTCCCTCAGCCAGGAAAACATGACCTCATAGGACCTGGGACATGGAAATCAGTTAGCTTGACTTGAAAGCCCTGGCTATTTAAAACAAGGGATACTTAGTTTGGTTCCATGTCTAAAAACCACACCAAACAAAACAAACAAAAAACCCACTCGTTCTTCAGAGTTCTGCTCATGCCCAATTCGTAATGACTACATCTCACACTTCTGCACGCAGCCCACGTTGGAGCACCAGATGTGATGGGCTCTATCAGGGTCTGCAATATTCCCAGAACAGGCATGAGAATGAGCTGCTAGAGATGGTGACAGTCCCCACAGGGGCAAAGCATCTGCAGCCCCTTAATTCCCATCTTCCTGAAAGCTTTTGACTCAGTCTAGCAAGAATCCCTCTCTGAGTGGTACTTGTCTTGCATTTTATAATGAAAATCTGTAGTAAAATCTTATCTACCTTATAGAAATTTGCTAGAACTTTTTAAATCTATAAACTGAAAACATGGAGCTTTTAAAAATATGTTTCATGTACAGACAATGCATTCCACTGAAAGATACATTCTTTGCACTGTCTCTATTTTTGACTCCAATTAGATTATAAACCATTGAAAGCCAGAAAGCCCAACCTTTCATCTTCAGTATGCTTCTCTGTGGAACCTACTATATTAACTGCATTAACCTGACTAACCTTTGGTAAATATTGATTGAATCAAATTAAATTGAAGGACAACCTCTCTCGGAGTGTGGTTTCAGAATTAAAAACACAGTGCCTATGTGGTGAACTTGGGGGCATATTTTCAGGGACTCATGCACTGTTTTAAGAATAGTGAATTTTATCTCCTTGGAGTTCAGCAACCGAATAGTTTTACTCACCCGGAATAAGCGAAGGAATGTGAAACACAGAACAATCTCCCAAATACTGAGCTCTGGGTCAGTTAGGCTTTGAGTTTGTTCTCATTGCTAATTTTATTCCATTGAAGCTTGGATACAATTCAAGATTGGGACATCTTCATGTGGATAGACTAGGGTCATGTCTTCCTCAGTGTGTTCAAGACTTAATCTATATCTCCCAAAATCTCCACCCCCTTTCCTTTACCCAACATTGGTTCACTCACAGCTGATATTCACCCTAGACTGTTCCCTACTCTTCACCTATCCCACTCCCTCATTCTATACCCAAAGTTGAATACTTAAAAACAGCTCAGCACCTTCCATTGTTAATAAGATGATGAGTATCATGACCTATAGATCCCCCCATAACCAGGGTAACCTACCTTCTCAGAATTACCTCCATCCTCTTGCCTACATGCAAGTCACAGGCAACTACAGGTCATTCCTACAATGCAGAAAGTCCCTGGCACTGCTCTGTACTTGTGTGTGCTGATTTCTTGACTGGGATGCCTGCACGATGATTACCTATCTGCCAATCACTTGCTTATCTTTACAACCACACAGGGATTTCCTTGAAGAAGACACCTGTCCTACGCTTCTCAGGCAGACGTGGCACCCTGCTCACAGAGTTCCGTCTGGACTCCTCTGCCATCATGCCCATTGCATTGCTTTGCATCTGCACTAGACATTGCATTTATTGCTTTTCTTTTCATCTGCAGTATACTGCACGCTTCCTGAAGGCATCACTTGTGCCCTTTTTGTCTTCTATATTATCTCTTTAGCTTTAATTCTGTCAGTGGCTTCTAATTTGGATTATATGTGCCTCACTTACCAGTCAATGTTCTTCTAATCTTGATCTCTGTCCTCTATCGAATAGGAAGGGTAATACATTGAACTTCTTGGAATTCTACTTTCCTCACCTCTGAAATAAACTTGCTATTAACACTCAAAATATCACAGTGAAAATTTTAAAAACTGACTTTAATAAAGTGTCTAACAGTATTTTATGACCATAAATGGTCAATATATCATTAAATTATTCAGCAAATACTTATTGAATTTATACTCTGAGCCAAGAAACATGAAACACTAAGAAAAATCAGATACATATCATGACTTCATTGGGTACACAATGAACTAGAAGAAACAGACAATAATTACAGCTAAATACACACACACACACACACACACACACACACCCCTCATGCCCAATTCTCTAGATCAGCTCTGCCCAGCAGAACTTTCTGCAGTGATAGAAATGTTCTATAGCTATACTGTCCTACACAGTAACTACTAGTTCTTTGTGGCGATTGAGCCCTTACAATGTAACTAAGGAGACATAGGGACTGAAATATTTATTTTAATTAATTTAAATTGAAACTTAAGTAGCCACATGCAGCTGGTGGCTACCACATTGGACAGTGCAGTTCTAGACCTTATTTCCTTTTTAAATCTCAGAGCTTGACTCGTGATGGCTCCTAACACACACACTAACTCCTGGCTGTTTTTGGGAAACAGAATGTCAGAAAGGCATCTTGGCACCTTTTATTCAGAGTGAAAGTGACATACACTGACTGAAATCAATCCTAACTGATTCATTTGTCTGGAAAAAGTTGCCACACCAGAACATAGGATTTCCCTCCAGTCTTCTCACCAAGAATATCAAATATATCACCAAGTTTTCCTTTAAATAAGCAGTCAAAAGTACCCGGCTAATCCCCTTTCCTCCTATGTCACTAGACACAGGAAACTCAGTTAACATTTGATGAATAATTCCCATTTACAGAGTTCTACAGCAAACATTGAGGATGAAAAATGAAGAAGATAATGTCATTGTCCTCAAAGAGCTTTAATATTATTGAATGAGAAAAGGATGAGCTTAGGTGGGGGTGGGTCAGAGGACTCCCTGGGGTGACTGCGTGAAATGAGTCCTGGAGGACAAATGACCATCTTCCAGTCACCGATGTGAGTTGCAGCATGTGCCCTAGCCAGTTCTCAGAGCTCCCCTGTGCGATTGGGCCTCGGTCCCCATAGTAATAACTCATCCCTCCTTGCTGGCTGCCTTACCGTGCCGGCGCCCCTCCCCCACTATTATAAAAGTGCTTCACGGATCACCTCTCAACTACACCACTTATACCCAAACCTTTGTCTTAGTGAGGGATGCTTCTAAGGGAATCTAGCTTAAAATATAGGCCTGATAATAGCTAAATATGCGATTTCATGGGCCAATAACATATGATTGTTTTTATTTATTTGTTTTTTCACATTTACCATGTTAGGATATTTGAATAAGAGGAAAAGATCATCAATAAATAAAAGCATTTATTTGAAGAAAATATAATTTTTTCACTGCTCCCAATATGAAAAAAAAAATGAGAATGACACAATTTTGGTAGAAGAAGCAACATTTTTAAAAGACAGCTATCTCAGCTGGCGGCTGTTTCTGATGGGTCCAGCCCCAGAGAATTAATTTGATCTAATACCGGAATGATACCAATTGGGTGTCGGACAGAGCTGGGGGGAGGGGATGGGTGTATATCTACATGATGAGAGCGAAGCGAACTGTCAGTGGAATGGACATGCTTGAAGATCTGACTCGGGGTGTTGGGGGTG
>JAQIFY010003231.1:0-12711 GCA_028533085.1 Varecia variegata | reverse complement strand
TTAATTCTAAAAGGAAGGGATAAAAAATGGTCTAATCATGACTCTAACATTTAACAGTCACTGAAAATGTATAATATATATTAATAAAAAGCAGTGAGGCAATATTATGTGACAGAATTACACACTTATAATGTCACAATTTAAATTTAATTAAAATAAAAAGTTCAGCTCCTCAGTTGCACTATATTCACATTTCAATAGCCAATGTGGCTTATTGGACAGTGTGGATATCAAACATTTCCATCATTGCAGAAAGTTCTACTGGATAGCACTGCAATGTCCAGTAAAGTGGCAATGGCATGAAACAGTTATCAGAAAACTCAGAAACCAATGTGGAATGTAGACAAACCCACAGACTCATCAATTATTCTATCAGGCATTTATTACGTGCCTGCAACATATAACAAAGCATCTTCTAGAACTGCGGTCCCCAACTCCCGGGCTGTAGACTAGTACAGTACCCTCTCCGTGGAAAAATTGTTTTCCATGAAACTGGTCCCTGGTGTCAAAAAGGTTGGGGACCACCGCTCTAGAATATTAAGAAATCAAGTTACATATTCTTCTGCAGTAGACTGTGTATTCTTGAACATATCACTTGTTATATGCCTCCATTACCTTGTATCAAATATGAAAAACTAATGTGGTATTTACTTCACATCACTAAGACAGTGTGCCGATTTGTGTTCTGATAATACCAATAACCTGTAGAAAACAACAAAACTCACAAGGTTCTCAAACCATGCAAGCATTGACATGGGTGATAAAATCTTGCTTTTAGAAGCTGTAAAAGTTCTCCCGTCTGTTGTAAAAATGCCATTTTGCACTAAAACAAATTAGAGATGACAGACAACTCTGTCCAGCTTTATATAAGCTGGGTGATCCTCTTGGGCTTTGTCAAACAAACAAAAGCAGCACAGAAAAAACCCTTAAAACATACAGATGGCAGCAGGAATAATAAAGATAATTCCTACTGTTTCAAATGCTTCATGAGTCATGTTACCCTTCATGAAGGAAATTAAAAATAGGTAGTGTTAAAGCTAAAGAGCAGATGATATCAAGGAATGTGGGTGGGTCAGCGGTTCAGTTGCTCACTTGGTACACTCATCCATTCTCTGCATTCTCCATCCTACCACTCATGGAAGTAGATAAAAAAATTCATCCCACAATTCTGTGCTTTCTTAATATGGTTTCCAAGAAATGGAAAGATAAACAGTCACCATAATCAAACCAGACTTAATTATACATATATCTTTTTAAAAAAGAATGAGAATTTATGACTAAGACCCCAAAAGCAAATATAGCAACAAAAATAAATGGGACTTAATTTAACTATAAAGTTTCTGCACAGCAAAGGAAATAATCAACAGATTAAATATACAACCAACAAAATAGGAGATGTTCACAAACTATACATCTGACAAAGGACTAATACCCAGAATCTACAAAGAATTAGGGGAAAAAAAAAGTGGGTGAAAGACATGAACAAATTTTTTCCAAAGAAGATAGACAAATGGCCAACATCACTAATCATCATAGAAATGCAAATTACAACCACAATGAGGTACTAAAACTTTACCCCTGTCAGAATGACCATTATTAAAAAGTCAAAAAGACAGTAGATGTTGGTGAGGATGTGGTGAAAAGGGAAAGGTTACACACTGTGGGTGGGAATGTCAACTAGTTAACCACTATGGAAAACAGTATGGAGATTCCTCAAAGAACTAAAAGTAGACCTACCATTCAATCCAGTAATCCCACTACTGAGTATCTATCCAAAGGGAAAGTTGTTATTTTATAAAAGGGACACCTGCACCTGAATATGTATTGCAGCACAATTCACAATTACAAAGACATGGAATCAACCTAGGTGCCTATCAACTGATGAGGGGATAAGGAAAATGTGGTGTGTATGTGTATGTATATAGGTGTGTTTATATACACACATACACACACACCCTGGAGTACTACTCAGCCATAAAAAGGAATAAAATAATGTCTTTTGCAGAAATTTGGACAGAACTGGAGACCATTCTCCTAAACAAAGGATCTCAGGAATGGAAAAACAAATATCACATGTTCTCACTTATAAGTGGAGCTAAACGAAAGGTATATATGGTCATAAAGTGGTGCAATGCACACTGAAAACTAAGAAGGTGGGAGGGTGGGGGGTGACGGATTAAATCTACTTATCAGGTACAATTTACACTATTCTGGTGAAGGGTGCACTGAAAGCCCTGACTGCAACATAATACAATTCATCCATGTAACAAAAAAACACTTGTGCCCCCTCCTAAATCTGTTGAAATAAAAAAAAAAAAAAAAGTGGTGGGAATCCATATTTTACATCCTGTTTATCAAGTTAGGTTTGTCACATAAATATCTTGTATCTTTTTCCATGCCAGACATATTGATCTCTCTCATTAACAGGTACACAGCATTTCATTGAATGAACTTATTCATTTATAAGCCCCTACTGACGAACATTGCTATTCCTTCCTAATTTTAACTGTTATAATGATATAAATGAATATCTTACTGCACAAATCTTTACAAACTTTTAAGTTTCTCTGAGAAATTCCTATAAATAAACTGCTGAGTCAAAGCTTATTTACATGCAAAATTCTGACAGTTATCCTCAAATTTCCTCTAAAACATTTCATATAATTTACAACCCCACCAACAGTAGGTAACAGAACTAATTTTCTCACTCTCACCCCAAACCCTGGACATTTCTTTTTAGCCTTTGCCAATCTGATTGGCCTCGTACCTCTCCCCTCAAAAGATAGTTCATAATTCATTTATTTGCCTTTATTTCACTATTAGAAAGGTTGAACAACTTTTCATACCTTACTGGCTATTTATTTTTCTTTTGTTATTTCCCTGTCTATGTCCTTCATTTTTCTATAGTTTTTTTTTTCCTTGAAGGATTATTTATCAGGGAAATTAGCCATTTTTCTTTCATACATCTTGAAATTATTTTTCTTCAATCTGTTTTCTTACTAATGTTTCTGCCGTACAGAATTTTCTAAACTTGTATGCAAATATATTTATCAACTTTTGTGAAATTTGTTTAATGACTCTAGTTTTTGTGCTGTTGTCTGAATGGAATCTGCCAGTGAACCTGTTCCATGCATGGCTTTCACAGCACCATTTCCTGTATTTTCTCTTCCGATTTAAAAAGACCTTCTATGTTATTTACTAAATAAATTACTCCACATTTTTGGCTTTGTTTCCTAAAAATTCCATACTTTTCTGACTTATTATTTTTTTCTTCCATTTAAAACAAGTTTTCCCTTACATTGACTTTCCAACAGGCCCCTCGTGATAGAGACTATGAGAACTAGGAGAAGGGTGGTCACACAGAGCCCCGGTGGTATGAAAGAGGGCACACAACCCAGCTCAGGCTTCAGAGAGCTTTCCAGGAACGACACCTTTCTAAGCTGAGACTTGAGGATAAGTTAAGAGTTGAACCTGATAAGGGAAGGAAGGCATTATAGGCAGTGGAAGTTCTGCTATGTAAAAATTAATTTGTTCCGCACCAAGTGTTTCAGCACACCAAGTGGGACAACAGTAATGGGAGTGTGCTGCTAATGAGGTGGTGGCTAGAGTGTGAACCTCATAATTCCACTCTGTTCCCTGGCTACAAGCATGGGCAGCTGAGTGGGCCTATCCACAGGTGAGACTATTCACATAAATCTGCTCCATACTACCAGGAAAACAGCACCAGGGCACGTACTCTACTAGGGATCCATATTATTAATGCTGTGCTAGGGATAAATAGCATCACCATAACACCTACAACTTATTGAGCACTTACTATGTCCCAAGCATAGCACCTTTCATAAAGTAACTCTAATCCCTCCATCTGCCTGCCAGTTCTTTCCCTCATCCTACGGCTATTATGTTTACTTTGTGCCTAAGGTTGTGGCATAGAAAAGTCTGAGCACACATCACTAATGTATTTTAAGAAAAGCAAAAAACTGTAACCCTTCAAACAAGCAATTGAGGGCCTGAAAAAATACTCAACTCTTTGAATCAGTTATTGCATTTCAAGGAATCTATCCTAAGGAAATGGAACAGAGATGATGAAAGATTTATGTTTGAAGGTGCTCATCACAAAATCAGTAATAGCAAAAAATTGGGAAAAAAATTTAATGTTCAATAGAATAATGATGGTATATTGCTATGAAGGACATTAAAATATTTTATAGGCCAAGATATGAGTATGTCCTTATGAGGTTGGGTTTTTAAAGAAGCAAAATAACAAACTATATATATATATGGTTGTAAAAATATGGGTAAAATCTGTTTCCTTCTTTATGTGTTTCTGTGCTTTTCAAGATTTCCATAATAACCATATATACCTTTATAATCAGAAAAAAGGCACCATTCAATCAATTAAAATTACTCATGCTCCCCTTTTGAGGAGCACCCTACTATAAAAAATATAGTTCCCCAAAAAGATCCAGAGTTTTTAGGTCCCTTGAGACAGATTAGATTTTCCCGGGTTCCTTAAATCTCAGGGTGGGGGTGGGGTGGAATGAGCACTGGCGTTCAAGTCAGTGGTAGGAAACTTTCCCCAAGCATGATTTGGGCACAGGATGCTGTAGAAGAGTTAAGGCAGTGGGACATCTCAGGTAAGTAGATGAGAGACAGATGTGCCTGGAGGAGCAAGCAAAGCAATTTTTCCACCCTCACAGCGTATTTGCTAAAGCTCAGTTTTTGTTTTTCTAAAAGTGAGCAACCTGGTTAATTACATATTTAAGTAGAGATGGCTACAGAACTAAGCATCTCTTGAATCAGGATACTAAGAATCACTAGCCATCAAATTTTTCTCCCTTAAATTCTTTAGGCATACAAGGGTATGATGTTTATACGCAAAGATACGAAAAAAAAACTGGTCCTTACCAGGATGGCTCTTTTACCTTATGTTGGAATATTTAGGACATGAGAAAATCTAGTGAAAATATACTCCATTGGCACGAATGAAGGTTAAGTCATTAATAGAAAATAGAAACAAGGCATTATTCAGTTCCCTCACTCGTAAATTGGGAATAATGCTTATATACTACTTGGTTGTACAGATTAAATAAGATAAATGTGAAAGCACCAGGTACAGACAACATAGCTTATGATATTTACTAGCTTCCCGTTTCTTCATTGCAATGAGTGATTTTGCACTTAATCTTACTGTGTTTAATTTAAACTCAACTACAGAATCCGACCACAAGAGCCTGAGGGATTACGAAACTAGGAATAGGGCAGTCCTAACAACATCCACTTCTACACATAAAATAGAAAAATTCATTTTTATTTAACAGACAGTAAATAAACAGAAAAACAAAAAGGGTTCTATAATGTTTCCCCTCTCACTGGAGTTACTGAATGATCCTAACTTTGGAGTAAAAAAAATAAATTTTATAGCTGCAATGAAATAAGCAATATTCTGTATACTGACATGAAAAGATGTTCAGGTACATTAAATGCAACAGACCTCCAAAAAACTCTGCAAAATAGTATGTATTGTGTGATCCCATTCTGGCATAGAATAAGCATAGCATATTGAGTACTATATCTCATAACGAAGGAATCTTTATATGGTAGAATTGTGATTTTCCTTTTTCTATAATGCTTGAACTAAAAACATTTTTAATATTTCAAATATCATACGTGTAATATTTAACGTTCTAAAAAAACATGCATTTTACAATTGTGGTTTTGCCAACGTAAAAATTCAAAATACTCCAAACTGGGAGGCTGTGTACAGGCTGGGGGCACTGCCTCTCTGGGCTCAATCCCAGTCCTTTGTTCACTATAGCACACATGACCCCCCCCAAGATATATCTCAATCCGCATAACAAAATGGGATGCTTTTGGATACTGTTACACATGCACTATATAAAAATATAGTTCAAATCAGGAAATGAATTTAAGAATTAGCATAGCCCAGGATTAAGTTAACTACAACTCTGAGCCTTAGTTTCGTCATCTTTAAAATAGGTCAATAATTCATGGGGTTGTGGCAGGGAACAAAAGATAGTAAACGTGAAAACCCTTTTATAAATTCTAAAAGGTATGATAGTAAGAGTAGCCAGAGATACTGACTGAAAACAAGTTATATTTTCTTAGCAGATACACATTTCTTGGTGGAAATACTATTAATAAACTGCATGGGATGGGAGTTGAGACCCCTCTTGAAGGACATAATCAAAAAGTGGTGGAAGGAAAATCGTGGGGCTTATTCTAGGCAGGCATGCACACAAAAAGAATTTTGGTCTCGAAAGAGGAACTTCGGCCGTGCTGGGAAAGGAATTTTAAGAAGTTTAAGACTCCTTTGCTCCCTAGACGCACATTGACCTGGAAGCGTGAACATCTCACCTGAGGACTGTAAAAACGAATTAGTTTGAAAATGGAGAACCAAGAACCAACGGATTCTTCTCAGAATACCAAACAGTCTATTATTTCAGAGGAGTTAATTTCAGAAGGAAAATGGGTCAACCTTGAAAAAACAACTTACATGGATTCTACTGGTAAAACTAGAACCTGGGAAACAGTGAAACGCACAACCAGGAAGGGACAGACTGCTGATGGGGTATCAGTCATCCCCGTGCTGCAGAGAACTCTTCATTACAAGTGCGTTGTTCTAGTGAAACAGTTCCAGCCACCGATGGGCGGCTATTGCCTCGAGTTCCCTGCAGGTCTCATAGATGATAACGAAAGTCCAGAAGCAGCTGCTCTTCGGGAGCTTGAGGAAGAAACTGGCTATAAAGGTGACGTTGCCGAATGCTCTCCAGCTGTATGTATGGACCCAGGTTTGTCGAACTGTACCACACACATCGTGACAGTAACCATTAATGGCAATGACGCAGAAAACGTACGACCTAAGCCAAAGCCAGGGGATGGAGAGTTTGTGGAAGTAATTTCTTTACCAAAGAATGACCTGCTGAAGAGAATTGATGCTCTGGTAGCTGAAGAACATCTTACAGTGGATGCCAGAGTCTATTCCTATGCTCTTGCGCTGAAACATGCAAACACGAAGCCATTTGAAGTGCCCTTCCTGAAATTTTAAGGTTAAAGACAATATTGGCCATATGTTTTTGTAAATGAGACCACCAGGCCTTCTTCACTAAGACTTTGTATTCAACTTAGTTTAATGTAGATTTGAAATTAGCTTTTTCATACAATAAAAGCACAGAATGCAAAAAAAAAAAAAAAAAGTGGTAAGATTGACAAGCTTTTGTCTAATGATGGGCAATCAGCTACCAGTAGGGCTTTTGTTTTGCTGAATTCAGTATACAGAACTGAATTCAAGACAATAGATTTTTATAGGCCACAGTGACTGACAACCAAACGGATACTAGAGGGAGAACAGAAATATCTAAAGGATATTTTTTGGATGTTCCCCTTGAAATCCCCGCAATAACCCCTAAATGTCTTCCTCATCCTTTATCCCACCTCTCAATTTGTTTAGTGCCAGTATTCCTGTTTCCTGGTAAAAGTGTAATCATAGATTCTTAAAACCCATCAGTGAGAGTAATGCAGCATCAGTCCTGAAAACATACTTGTAAAAAGAATATCCAAATGCTCATAAAATTTGCCTTTCTTTTTAATCCACACTTGAAAATCACAGGCTCCTAAACCAACAGGCACATTTCCCCAGGTATATTTAGATCATCTTCCTGATCCCACTCCCCCACCAATAATGACCTGGTAACTAACTTCTTCCCAGTTTTGAATTGAAACATTACTTCAACCTATCAGTTATCTATTGGGTAGCAGTGCTATTTTTGGTGTCAGGTAAATGTGCAATCAGAAAATTATGTTCCTGTTAAAAGACATGTAATTTTAAAATGTCCAACAGTTTATACAGTTTAAGATTGTGTTAGGGGTAATGCTTAATATCATTACTCTTCTTTATCCATTATGGAGGCATACAAGTTAAAAGGCAGATGAGAAAGGAGAGAAGAAAGTAGGTATTGTTTAGGACTGGGGGCAAAGTGGGAGATGAGGAAAGGATAATGTGGGTGAGGACACCAAAGTTATAAGAAGTATTCCCACTGAACAACAAAAAAAGTAATGACTTTAGATATTTTTCAACCAATCTATCTGTCAAACTCATATTATCCACAAAAGTATATATAAAGACACATGTTCCTTTCTTAGGAATCAAAGGAACTAATTATTGTGAGGTAGATTTCTTTAGTATCTAATTTTCCTTGAACTGCTAAACCACTAAAAACCTTTATGTTAAGACAGTCTGTTAATGAAAACTGAAAAAATACATTCATATTTACAAGAACTTTGATATGCATTATCACTGATAGAACAGAACCAGAATTCATGCCTACATAGAACTACATTCCGGATGCAGACATCGTCTTAAATAAATAACATTACACACCATGAAAAAAATCAATTGAGTTGTTGTGATGGCAAATAATGGGGGGAGATGGAGTTGGGAAACTACCTTAATGAGAGATGTAAGGAAAGGCCTCACTGAGAAAGTGACACTGAAGATGAGAGGCGAAAGACAAGGTGCCAATCAAGAGAAAATGTGTTCCAGGCAGAGGCAACAGCAATGAAAAAGATAGAAAAAGTTTCATATGTTTGAAGATTGGAGAGAAGACCTGTGACTGTGGAGCATGAGTTTATTTTTTGAGTACTTAATAATATATGCTAGACATCATGCACTTTAAATGCATGCTCTTAGGTAACCACCACTAAAAACCTATGAAGTTAAATACCCCACCATTTTCAAAATGAAATAAACAAGCATAGGAGAGGTTAAGAAACTTGCTCAAAATCACACAGCCAGTTTTGAAGCTTGGATTCCATTCCAGGCAGCATAATCCAAAGCCCACATTTTTAACCTTACAGCCAAAGTTAGAGAGGTAAGCAGAGCCAAATCACATGGGGCTTCATATGCTATGGTAAGGAGCTTGAATTTTATTTTAAATGCACTTGAAAGCCATTGAATGTTTTAAGCAAAAAAAGTGACATTATTTGACTAACATTTTTCGTACTGTGGCTACTGTGTGGAGGCCAGAGGCAGGGTGGGGAAAAGTTGTCTGAGTGAAAGGAGATCACTAAGTAGTCAGGAGAGAAATGATGACAGTCTGAACTAGAAGCGTACAGATTCAAAATATATTTTGGCATCAGACTGTATTAGACTTGCTGATTATTTGGACAGAGAGAATAAGAGAAGAGGAAAAATCTAGGATAACTCCCAGGTTTCCAGCTTTAGTAAAAAAATGAAAAACGAATCATGATGGCTAATACTGAAATAGTCCAAAAACAGACTGAGGTTGGGAAGAAGGGATAGATTCATTTCAAGCATTCAGTAAATCTTTATTGAGCTCCTACTATATGAGGATACAGTGTTCAAAACAGATAAAGTCTTTTTGCGGGGGCGGGGGGACACAAGAGTCTCGCTCTGTCACCTGGGCTAGAGTGTTGTGGCGTCAGCCTAGCTCACAGCAACCTCAAACTCCTGGGCTCAAGAGATTCTCCTGCCTCAGCCTCCCAAGTTGCTGGGCCTACAGGCATGTGCCACCATGCCTGGCTAATTTCTATTTTTAGTAGAGACAGGGTCTCCCTCTTGCTTAGGCTGGCCTTGAATTCCTGACCTGAAGGGATCCTCCCACCTCAGCCTCCCTGAGTACTAGGATTACAGGTGTGAGCCAACACGCCTAGCAAAACAGATAAAATCTTGCCCTCAAAGTTTATATCATTGGTCATAATGTATGAACAGAGGCCTAAAGGAAACAAAGGAGGCAGTCCTTAAGATTTCTGGGAGAAAAAGAGTTCCTGGCTGTCTGAACATGATTGTAAAGGCCCTGAAGGTCTGTTCTTGGTATGTTTGAGGACTGACAGGAAGGCTAGGGTGTTACAGAATATGTAAGGGAGAAAATAGATTAGGTCAGAGGAAGAACAGATAATACAGGACTTTGGTTAAGGGCTCTGGCTTTTACTTTAGGAAAACTGGAAAATTTGAACAGAGGAATGGAGGAGTGGCATTACTCTGAATGCAATATGGAAATTATACGAAAAGGGGAGTAAGGGTGGAAGCAAGGACAAAAGAGGCAAGAATCCTGTTAGATCATACCAGGTGATGGTCAAAGGATCATATTTAAGACAGGTTTTGAAGAGTAGATGGGATTTGTTGATGGGATTAGTTAGATAAGGGTGCCTTAAGAGAGGAGTCAAGGAGTACTGAAAGGTTTTTTGGCCTGAACCAAAGGAAGAGAGATTGCCATTTACTGATTTGGAATGAGCACGGGAGGAACAGATTCATGATGGAAAATAAGGAGTTCAGTTTGCCATGTTAAATGGAGATACCTATTGCAAATTTAAATACAGATGTTGAATAGGCAGCTGTTTTCTGGACATCAGAGAGGTCTGGGTTAGAGATATAAGTTTGGCAGTCTTCAGCATATAGATAGCATTTAAATCACAGGAATGAATCTAGAAAAAAGTATGGATAGAGAAGAAGGTCCAGAACTGAACCCTTGATAAACTCCATCAGTTAGACATTTCCATCACATACATAGTATTCTTATAATAACTGGTTTAATTCTTAAAGCTATCACTTATTATGTCAGCAGTTTCTAAGGTCATCAAGAGCATCAATAAGGCACAGCAATGAACTAAAAAGGTTTTGTCCCACAAGTCTCCTCAAAAGAGAAAGAACATTTACCATTACAGGAACACTAGGAACTCAAAACATTCCCAAATATAGACGCTGTACTAGCTACTGGTTAAGTGCATAGGTATATAAGTCCAGGCTGTCTGGATTTTAATTCTGGTTCTTACACTTATTATCTTTGTGACCTAGGACAAGGCACTGTACCGTTTACTCAGTAGTAAGTTGGGGATAAGTTACTGGGTTGTTGTAAATGAATTAATACTTGAACTTTGGTGCTCAAAAAGTTAGCTATCTTACTATTGTTGATACTAAGTTGTTGAAAAGAAGTTGGGAGTGGAAGACTCTGCCGCTAATCACACTAATATTTCAAGTCTCTCATTCAAGGGCTTGTAGCTCTGTTTAGATTTGAAAACGAAACCAAGACGTGTTCCTAAATGCAATTCTCTTAACTAAGGCTTGCAGCTCCGAGTCTGAATTTTAAAACAAAGCCAAAACACAGTCTCAAATGCCTTAAAATCCAAAAAAAAATCTTCGGAGGCAGGGAAGGAAAAAGGAAGCAACCAGTAAGTCCTAGTTCACACATTAGAGTAAGCAAGTCTGGTAACAAAGTCCATCTGTGACACAGACTACCAAACCCAAATCCCTCTTAAACAGTTATTTGATTTTCTTCTATTTTCTCCTCCAGAGAATGTCTATGGATATGCTTTCGAAAACAGAAAGCCAAGCTTTTAAATTAATTATAGCATATAAAGCAAACAGCTGAGAATCCAACTCTATGGCAGCAACAGGGGAAAACTTCTCCAGAAGAATCACCACCTATTCTTTTTTCCCTACTACTCAAGAGCACCGTAGGGTCAAACTCCTCTCGAATAGGTGAGAGGACAAACGGCGACCTTCCCTCATCTGGCCCCCACCCTGTCCTCTGGCAGTAAAGCGCCAGGGCCCGGCAGCTACCCTCCCTCTCTCCCCCCTCCTTTCGCCAGGATCCGGGGCCCGGACAGGGAGCCCCAGGTTCCAGCCTTTGGTCGCCTGGCTGGAGAAGACACCAGAGAAGAAACAATAGAACCGTGGCGGCCGCCGTACCTCTCCCGGTCGCGACCGTCGAAGTAGACGAAATCGCCGTTCTGGACGCACTTGGCGCAGGTCAGCCGGCGACGGGTGGTGTTGCACAGTGGGCAGCGCTCAACAGCCACGTACAGCCCCTCCGCATCGTCCACGGAGTCCACCAGGTCCCGGGAGAGGGGCTGAGGCCCGCAGCCAGGAGCCTCCGGCGCCCGGGCTCCCTTCCCACTGGGAGACGCCATGATGGCTTGAGAGCAGAGCCAGTCACGTGGGATTTTGTTTTTAACCAGGTGCATTCTGGGCAAGGAGGAGGGGCATGGGGAGGTGCCGGGAGGACGGGAGGGGATCCAGGCCAGCCCCCAGCCCAGCCTCCCGGAGCTCTCTGCGGCGGCGGTAGCCTGTTTCCCGCTCGGTCGCTCTTCCTGTATGCCGAGGGGCTGCCGGTCCGGAAGGAGGGAAAATTATTAGAGGGGCAAGTCCAACAAACAAAATATCATCTGCTGGATCAGGCCAAGGATAAGAGTTAAAACCTCAAAGTTGTGCAGAAAATAGTAATACCACGTCTTAAGGATTCTGGGAAAACGTAATGGTAACAGAATAAACGAAGGTATTTAATTCGCTATGGGTGCTTTTAAATTTGTCTAAATCGACAAAAAGTTGGGTGGGGCTGTGGCTTGGAACTAGGTTGAATTTTGACCCACCCACCTACTTAATAGCTGTGTGCCTTAGGACAAGTTCCTTAACCTCCCTGTGCCTGTTTTCTCGTGTTAAATGGATATAATTGCAGTACCTATCTACTGCTGTGAGGATTAATAAGTAAATGCGTTTGACAGTATTCTGATAATACTTCACCAATAACCAGTGAAAAACGTACAAAATCAAAGTTGTATCTTTCTGAAAAGTTAATTTTAATTAAGTGGTCAACCTCCCTTCTCTACCCTGGGCCATGATCTAAGAAAATCTGGACTACACAGATGATTAGGAAGTCCCTTCAAGTTTCTGGG
>JAQIFY010003230.1:0-12713 GCA_028533085.1 Varecia variegata | reverse complement strand
GATGCTGAAGGCAGTCTCAGCTGCCTTTGACTCCCCTCCTGTGTCCAAACTCCAGACAACAGCTGGCGACTAACTTGCTAATCGTCTGCTTGCATATTGAACAGACAGCCATTGAGTTGCGACCTTGAGATCGCTCCATCCGCAGGCCTGGTGAGTCCACGATGGAAACGTTCTGTTGTGAACAAGAGCAACATGTCTTTGTAAGCGTCCCCCCCCAGTGCCTCCTCCAGAACCAGGTTTCTCTTCAGTTTTAAGGAGTAAAATGTGAGTTGAACACACGGGGGAGGCATTGCAGGGAGTGGTTCGAGCACCAGCCAGGATGTTCTGGGCTGCAGTGGAATGAGTTAGGATACTAGTACATGGGGATTTAGCACTGGCTCTGCTCCTGTGCTATTTGGGGAAGTAACTTAACATCTCTGAGCCTCAGCTTTGCCTCTACTTAATGGAATTCAAATGCCCACCTATATTGATCAGGATTATTTTGGCTGCATAAAAATGGAAAATCTGAGTTAAACTAGTTAACAAGGAAATGTCTCTTCTGTAAGAAATATTTCTTAAAGGAGTCGCCTCACAGTCAATCTCCACAATCTTCACAGCTGTCCTTTTTTATACCTTTTTTAGGGTTGAGGAGGCTTTTCTAGCAGACCCCTGTGGAGAGGAGAAGGCGTGGGCTGATGGGCATCCAGCTGTGGGCAGAGTGGTCAGTGCCCCCTGTCGCTCTGAGCCGTGTGGCGCTGGAGGACGAGGGCAGGGATCAGAGGAGAGGAGCAGACTGGTGGGGCAGCTGCCTGGCAGGGTGGGGCCAAGCACTAGATGTGTGTGAACATTTTTTCCCTGTGAATTTTAAAGTAGCAGGTATTTCTTTTTAATGATGGGGGGTTGGAATAGATATATCTAATGTTCTTTCCAACTCTGTATTTTAATGAATTTTTGAATAATAGCCATTTTCCCTGGCCTGATGATTTTTACGGTTGAGCTCGGGAATGCTATCGGATAACAAAATGCCAACTAGTCACACGCCTGGGGCACCACCGTGGTAGCAGTCAAAACACAATGACAAAAACTACCATTACCCACCACCAAAAACACACTAACAACCAAAATGAGAAAAACCGAGGGAAAAGCTCTTTTCAGTTTTAGCCTTCCTGTGTGCCGTGTGTCACTTCGCAAAATACAATTTTTTTTATGGCTTAGTATTATTTTTATTTTGAATTCCTGTGGGGGCATCATCATGTTTTCCTGTTCAGGGGTGTTGATCCATATGTTCTTGAAACTGGAAAATGTTACAGTTATTATTTATCAGGATTGGAAAAAAACCCCAATGAAATGAGAGCTCCCTGTTTTTGATTTACTTTTTCTATATCATAATCATGTAATTTTTCTACATTCTTAAATCTGATGGTAGGTATAATGCCAAACTGAAACTCTGAAAAGGGAGCTGCCTTCTCCCAAGCTGTGATGTCTCTAGTGGAGAAGATAGCTTTGCCTTTGGTCCTAACATGCCTGTTAATGATTTGGATGATAAAGATATAGAAGAAATGGCTATAGAAAGTGGGTGTATGAGAAAGATGGGGAGAAGGAGCTAATATTACAGAGGGTAGTCTTAAGAATCAAAGGGATTTCAACAGGCTATAATGCTGAACTGAAACCAATAAGTAAGATTTAATAGAGATAAATCATTTAGCACTTAATTTTTAAATTTTGCTAAATAAAGGCAAGAGGAAAAAGACCTGGTATTTTAGCTTTTCTCAAGTCCAGTATGAGCGAGCAGCTAAAGAAGGCCACTTCCGGAGGGGGGAGTCTGCATTCTGTATTTGGCACCACTCAGATAACACCTGGCCACTGTATTTTAAGAAGGCCATTGACAAACTGAAGTAATTAGGTAATAAAATACTTACGATTATCCCCCACATGAGCAAACTAATCTACTAAGTCCTTACTATATGTTATCTCTGATTTTCACAGAGCCCTGGAAAAATAGATATTATTGTTCACATTTTACAGAAAAAGGAAATTAACCAGAGAGATTGTCACACCCTCTCTTCCTCCCTTCTCAACCACCTTGACCAAGTCAGGAAGTTTAATTCAAGCTTATGCAATTTTTGTTAGGCTGGGAATGTCAACCAAAGGGCATGGGCTTACAATAGATTCTTTACATCATACTGTAGGGGATCAGAACATGCCACCCCAAAATATGCCATCTTGACATAAGGGCTATTTTGAGCTGAAGACAATTGAGAAACAGCAGATGCTAAAAAAAAGTAAAAGGCTCTCTGCCCTCCCCCACCTATTTGCCTAAAAGTAGCCTTAGACTCTTATTAGCCCCAAGACAGGAATCTATAATACACAACAAACCTTACTCAAATAACCTGTATCTAACAGTTTCCTGCATATATTTCCCTTCTCACAGTGTGCTACCCTAAAAGCTTAAACCCCTTTGTCTTGTCACTTCTCTACAAAGGTACTATTCTGTTAGGATGCTGTATAAACTCAAGTTCTAATCACTATTTATCACTACATTTCTCCCACACGTCGCACATGTTAATAAACAGTATTTTCCTCGTTAGTCTATCTTTTGTTAGTTTAGTTTCCAGGGCCCCAGTCAGAGAACCTAGGAGGGTGGAAGCAGAAGTTTTTCCTCCCCTACAATATGATAGGTCTATTGGGAAAGGGGAAATGTACAAGGCTGGGATCAGCAAGAGATGAGAAGGCCTGATCCCCATCCTCCACCATCCTGCAGACGGGAATGTGGGGTGAGGCACCCTGTGGGTGTCTGTTCCAAGGGAGCAAAAATACCTGATGCTGGGTAATTTATAAAGAAAAACGGCTTATTTGGCTCATGATTCTGATGTCTGGAAAAGTTCAAGATTGGACATCTTCCTCTGGCGAGGGTCACAGGCTGCTTCCACTGGTGGGAGAAGGTGAAGTGGAGCCGGCGTGTGCAGAGATCACATGGCGAGAGAGGAAGAGTGGGGGAGAGAAAAAAGGGATGGTGGGGGGAGAGACAACGGGAGAGACAGAGGGAGAGGAGGTGCCAGGCTTTTAGCAATCAGCTTTTGTGGGAGGTAATGGAGCAAGAACTCACGCACCCCACCCAAGAGATTAATCTATTCACGAAGGATCTGCCCCCACGACCCAAACACCTCCCATCAGGCCCCACCTCCAACTTTGGGGATCAAATTTCAACATGACATTTGGATGGGACAAACACCCTTGCAGGACCCTAACCCTGTATTTCAGTGTTCACACATTCAGGTTTGCGGTGACTTTATAGAACACAACTACCATGAATACTGAGACTCATCTGTCCTCTGCTAAATTGTGGTTTTGGCAATGGCTGCTTTTCCCTGCTGTGGCCACAGTGCCTGTCAGGTGGCCCCTCAATCGTGGTGACAGCTTGTCAGGTTCCAATGACTTTACTTTTTCCTCTGACTCTTGCAGGCTAAGGGATGGTGATGGCGTCACGCTGTCGCTGGTCTATGGGAGCGTCACCATTCTTTGTTGGTGCTTTAACACTGACCATACGTCTATGAATAATTCCTTTATTAAATTTTCCCCAGTAACCCTTGTGAGTGTGCTATGTATTTCCTGCCTGGATCTTGATGATTCGGTTGGTAGAAAATATACTCAAGTAATTCTCTCATAATATAAAATAAAAATGTAATGAGATTTTTTTTTTAAAGTATGAGGGAAAGAAAAAAATTATATAAAATCAGCCCAGGAGTTGGATTCCTGATTAACAGGAATTACAGATAGAAAAGGCTGGAAAATGTCACTGGTACAATACAAGAAAGTTTCCCAGAATTAAAGGAGAATGTGAATCTTCAAAGTGAAAGATCCACACGAAGCAAATGTGAAAAGCCTTCATCTAGATATTCAGAGCATTAAATATAAAGATACCAAAAGATGTCAAGGAAGAAGCAAAAAGATTACCCACAAATGAGCAGGAATCATACTAGCATCTGAGATGTCATCAAAAGCCACAGGTGCTGTAAGACAATGGAATATGCCATCACAATTCTGAAGGAAAAAATTTCAATTCTGTAACAGTCTGAATCATCAAATGTAAGAAAAGAATAAAAATCTTTTCATATAATCAAAACCTCAAAATAATTGACTTTAAAAGCACCAAGCATTCTTTCTTTTCTTTTCTTTTTGTGAGACAGGGTCTTGCTCTGCCTCCCAGGCTAGAGTGCAGTGGTGTCATCATAGCTCACTGTAACCTCGAACTCCTGGGCTCAAGTGATCCTCCTGCCTCAGCCTCCTGAGTAGCAGGGACTACAGGTATGTGCCACCACACCTGGCCCCTAGCACCTTTTCTTAGGAAGTTACTTGTGGATATAATCCAGCAAAATTAGAAAGTAAAACAATAAAAAATAACATGGGTTTTAGGAAATAGTATATTCAATCGAGAAGAAAAGTTCCAAGATAACAGCTACATAGAAGGCCTAGAAAGCAACTTGCCCATGTAAGGAGTGTGGAGACCATTAGAAGATGGTCTTCTAAAGAAAAAAAAAAGGGTGAATTTGATAGAATAAATGTATGATCAATAGCTTGGAAAAATATGAGAATAAGATCAATCCATAGAATGAAGAAAAAAATTCCAGGAACCAACAACAACAAATTATACAAGAAAGACACAAGTCGAATAAAAAGAATACCAGACCATGGCACGATGATTTTTGAACAATTGGAGTAAATGTCAGAGAGTCAAGCAATCCTTAAGCAGCAGCGACTACTGCAACTGCTGAGTTGCCGCACTTGGGAATTTCAGCCAGCAAGGGGATGTGGGCCCAGAAGGATCTAGACAGCTTAGCACAGCACAGCAGGCAGTGTGAGCTCCACGTTTGCACTGGTTCCCTTTGCCCCCAGGTCTCCAGGGGACAGTGTGCAGCAGGCTCGGGTGGATGCAGCACACACAATGGGTTTGTGCCCAGCTGAGGACCATGGAGGTCTTCCATGGCAGTGGCCAAAGCTGCCCTTTCTCCTTGCAGGAAGATACATTAGCTTCATTACCCTAGAATGTCTCTGGGGAGAGAGATCTCCCAATGGAAGGGAGAAAAATCACTGTCATCATAAACAAATCTGCCCTCTGCTCCAGAGGGGAGACACTACCTCTAAATTCCAAGGCTGTCTGTTAAACAAACGTCCTTGAGAAAAAGCTGTTGGTGTCCTTTGCTCAGAAAGTGTTTCTGGTGCCATGTGATTATATATGATTTCAATGGTTTTGTATATAGGTACAATTATATCAATATGATTATATGTGATGATTCTATTTACGTGAAGCCCAAATTTGTATCTCCAGCTTCTGTGTTCCCAATTTGTATAACCAACTACCTACTTGCCTGCAGGCATCTCAAACACAACACGTCTAAAACGGAGCACTGAATTTGCAACGCCTCACCATCTCCCACACTTCTCCTCCTCCCCCATCTGCAAGCCCAACATCTTACATCTAGGGTATAATATAGTTAATACTTCCCTTAATATTGGACTTTTAAGAAGATGTAGTTTTTTCTCTGCTCTTATAAAATACACTTTAAACATCATCTTTGTGCATAAAACTTTGTTTGCATTTCTCATTATGACTTTTGAATAAATATGGAGAAGCAGCAGGCTATTCCCAATTTGCTGGGCCCAGCACAAAAGTACAGATGTGTCTAAGTATAAAGTCAAACAAACAAACCGATAACTTAGATAAAATAAGTGCTAACCATCTACCTTGACAAATATACCTTCATAATGACCTGGAATGACAGGTTTGAATTTAGAATTTACAGGCTCCTTGGAGTTCTCCAATGAAACATGCTGGTGTGGGGAGAACAGGTCCCAGGCTCTGGCCCCTGGCCCGACCCCCTTCTTGCTCCGCCCCCGGCTGTGCGAGGGCTTGTGTGCACGTGTGCCGACACCTCAGTCTGCTACTTAAGCTCTAGCACCAACCATGCTTTTTCTGTCCAGCAAACATTCACACCTCGCTACCCTTGGGGTGGCCTGCTCAGGCCCTGGAAGCGGCTGAGGGCTGCTTGGGCAGGGAATTCCCAAGTTCCAGGAGCCTAGAGTGTGATCTAGAAGGGGTGGGGGGCTTGGGCACATTCCCTAATCCCCTTGGACGCTGCTGAGCGTGGGGAGATGCACAGCCAGATGAGGGGTGAGGGAGGGGCTGAGCGCCGGGGTCGGGGAAGGCCCCTCCTCTGCAGGTCCAAGGTCAGTCGGGAGAGGAAGTCCTGGCTGTAAGCATAGGATCACCTTCCAAGCTGCTTTCCAGAAAGACGGTACCAGATATGTGTCTATAGTGAAGGACACGAGACCAGGCACCAGGGGCGTTTCCACTAGCCTGTTAGCTGCGTGACCTTGAGCAAGGTGAGTATTATCTCCAGGCCTCGTTTCCTCATCTATGAAGCAAACTCCTTTCTCGCTCTAACCTTCTGTGGCTCTCTGCTTTAACCATTCACGGCCCGAGTTCCTTAAACCCTCTTGGTCTGTGGTGGTCTCCCCAGTGCTCTTACCCACCCACATTGGTGTCCCCCTTGTGCACACCAGCGCTCATTGGGATCAACTCCTGCAAGCCGCGCGCCCGCAGCCTGCACCGTGCAGGGGTCTGCCGGCTTTAGCAGTCTGTAAGAGGTTAAGGAGAATAGAGGCAGCTCCCACGCAACAAAGGCAACTTTGATTCTTCCTTTTCATTTTTTCCTCTCCTCTAGCCGCCTGTAATAAAACATACAGCCATAAAACCAGGAAGTCATACCCTCTCTCTGGTTCTTGGAGCACTAAATCCTTAGAGCCTCTGTGGTTATCTGGAACATTTATTACATTTCACTGCAGAGAGCTGCCCCTTGTTTATCCTTTGCCTCACCTACTCTTTTCATAACGTAAGGGAGAGATTTATCTTCAAATCCAGGAACACTGTTGGGTGACTTGGAGCTATATATGTAGTGTTTTATAAAGAAAGACTTTTAGTTTCCTGAAGATGGCACTATAATTTTACTTCTGTTCACACAAACACTTCATCACATATAGAAATTTACCTTTTGTCTAGTATATGTGTCCATAGATTCTTTAAAGTAGCTAATGGCAACTGTGCACCAACAGAAATGCATAGCATGGAGATGTCAAATTGGTACAAAACAAAAATTTAGAAAGGGAACTCATGATCAGTTAATGGCTTTTACTTCTAAGGTGTTGTTTTTTAAAACCCTCTTCCTAAAGGACGCAGAGGTGGATTCTATAGATAAAACAAAGTTAAAATTAATCAAGTGATCAGAAAAGAACCTAAGCAAGCCCGTTTAAGCTATGTTTTCAATTCTCTTGTCTACCAGCTTAGTATCATTTAGGTGAAGTCTAAATCAAATAAATGATTTAATCAGTGAGCATTTATTGCATATTAATTCTCAGACATAGTGGCTAAAATCTCAATTCAACCTGAGTGTCCTCACAGTTTCTTCCCAAGAAAAGTTGGTGTCCCTTCCCCAAGGGACCACATCCTACCTCTCCAAACACTCACAAGGCCACCCAGAGATTTGCCCATCTGCTTTCAGACTCTGGTGGAAGTTATGATACTTGGGCTGCAGGTTGTAGGGATGGCACTGACCCTTGTTTCCAGTGGAAAGCAGTGTGGCCAGTGGCTTCAAGCAGTGGGGCACTTTGGAGCCTCAACTCTCTTAAGACCAGTCGGGGGCGGGGCAGGGGGGGGAGTCTGCAAGAGCCCGACATTCTTCCTCCACCAGAGGAAGTCATGTGCCTGTGAAGGAAAGTGCTCCTGTCCAGTAATTTCCAAATGTATCCAGGTGGCAGGACAACTTAGAAGTTATGACTTCTCTGGGGGAATGTCCTCATACTAACATATTGAATCTAAAATAAATAGATGTTTGTTCTCAAGTGAGATATTAATCTTGTCCTACATTTCACACTAGAGCATATGATGGCTATTCTATGTGTCAACTTGACTGGACAGAGGGATGCCCAAATAACTGGTAAAATGTTATTTCTGGGTGTGTCTGTGAAGATGTTTCTGGAAGTGATTAGCATTTGATTGGTGGACTGAGTATAAAAGATCCACTCTCAGCAATGCGGGTGGGCATCACCCAACCTTTTGAGAGCCTGAGCACAACAAAAAGGTGAAAGAAAGGCAAATTTGTTCTCTGCTGCGCTGGAACATCCATCTTCTCAGGCTTTCAGACATCGGTGCTCCGGGTTCTTTGGCCTTCAGACTCAGCCTGGGACTTCTGCCACTGGCTTCCTTGGTTCTCAGGCCTTTGGGTTTGGAACAACACCCCTGGCTTTCTTGGGCCTCCAGCTTGCAAATGGCAGATTGTGGGACTTCTTGGCTGCCGTAGTCAGGGTTGCTGATCCCTCATGATAGTTCTCTTTCTGTATATCACTTCGTATATCCCACTGGTCTCGTTTCTCTGGAAAACCCAGATGAATACACACTCCATTAAGGCAGTGTTATTTCCGCTTTACCAATGAGGGTGCTGAGGCTCAGAGGAGCGGTCCCTTGACTTGCACACGGTGCTGTACTGTGGCTGGCAGGATCCCGAGGGAAAGAGCAGGTGCCAACTGGCTGCACCTGGCACAGGGCTCAGGACCTGTGCACTCCATCGATGCCTCACCTCTGAGGAGGCACCTGATGTCCCCACCTGAGCCCTGGTGGGGACAGGAATCTTTTTTTTTTTGTCATCCTTCAGCAGGCTGGAAAAATACCTTCAATTAAGGAAATATTCAAGAAATGATTCTTGAATTGGTTTGAAATAACACATTTTGCGCTCTGTGTATGGGCAAGATGTTACAGTTGAATCATTCTAGTTGGCCTCCTAGATGATACTGCATCCAGAAGCTATTCTTGATTTTCTCAGAACTTTCCCTGGTATAAAGTCCTGAAATGACATCAGAATGGAAGAGAAGGGTCACAGAAAGGGGGTGGCTTTACCGGGACAAGGACGGGGACTGGGAGGAGTAAAGAAAGGAACCAGGTCCCCAATCTGAGAAGGCGCTGAACCTCAGGCACTGCCCCTGCATAGGCATGACCCTGAGCACCAGGGGCTCCTTGGGTTTTGCTTGCCACACCCTGGTCCTGACCCTGGCTGTGCCCTGAGTGACACAGGGGTGGAAAAAGCAGTCGCTGAGCACAGCAAGATCTCCTGAGTGTGCATCCCTTCCGGTGGCCCATGCTCACCTCCACAGGACTTTACCAGGCTCTGCCATTAACTCGCCCCAGCCTTGTGCCCTGGTGGTGCCCAGGGCAGGGGCCCCCATCGCTGAGGGTTTGGCTCAATTCTCCTTAATCTGCTGCAGGTGCTCCCTCCCTTCTGCCACCGACTAAACCAAACACTTTGCTAGAACGTTGTTCCAGGGCAATCACAATTGGTTGTAACCTCTCTAAACAAGCACACATGTGCAGCCCTGGGGGGATTGCTGCACTCTTCATGTAGGTGGATCTTGGCAGGGATTTGAAGAGGAACGCATAAACTGTAGGACTCGGAGCTGAGCACCATTTATACTCTTACTGAGATTCTATTAACACTAGAGGCCCTGGGTTCTGCACAGAGGGGTGCAGGGAGGGAGAGGGGAAGGGGCTTATGAAGATAAAGAAGGTTGTTTCCTGTTCTTGCCCCTGAGGCCTAGATTGAGAAGTGGTTGCCATATTTTAATACAGATCTTTATGTATGATTTCCCTAAATGTTATATCTTCTCTCAGCTGTTGTCATCGACAGAGCCTTCAACCCCCCTTGGGGAATTTCCATAGTGCCTGTAACTGCTTTTGCATGACGTGAATTCTGTGTACCCAGCGCTTTGGGGTCTCCCTAAGTCATGTTTAACAAGTTTAATGTGATTTCTCAAAGCACATCTGAATCTCACATCTGCATTATGGAACATCTTGCTGACCGAGCATTTTCCACAAGCTTCCTTCCCCCCCCACAAACACCTGGGGAGATGCGCTGCCAGCCCGCGGGTACCTGCCGCGTTCAGCGAGACACACAGGGCAGTTATTCAAATACTATTAAATATTAACGCCAACATTTTCCGAGGCTGTATCTGTCATGGATCGTGCAGGTTACATCTGTCATCTTGAATCTGTTCAGACTGCGAGAGCTCCGGAAGCTTTATCTGCTCACAAAACACGTGAGGCAGGACGGCAGCTGCTCTCTGGGTGGGTTGCGAAGCCGCAGAGATCAGGGAAGACCCCTCCTCTCCACACGGCTCCATGTTTGTTACGGATCGGAGGAGGCGCTGGGGTGGAGGGAAGGTCGCGTGCCTGGAATACATGAATGCTCGGGGGACAGGCTGGGACAGCCAGCTCTGCCTCTCCTCTGGGCCCCACCCCAGAGCCCCCATCAGCCCCGCACACAAGTCAGCCAGACCAGCGTGGCTTTGTAGAGATAAAGGCGCATGAAAATAGATACTTTTGTTTTGTAGGTAGAGCTGGGAATGGGGTCTTTGTGCATGAAGCGTCTCAACTCTTGTGGCCAGAAACACTTTGATGTGCTGCCCTATCTGGAGGGCCAAGGTTTACTTGTTTATTGGCTTCCTTGTTTGCCTGATCAACAGGGCTTCCAGATCAAGCTTTGCAGCTCTGAGATCTAGATAATTACTGCAGGAGCTTTAGAATCGATTCCACCTAACCCCATGAGAAAGACCCCTTTCCTGCTTCTGTTGCGGCTTGTGTGTGTCCTGCAACGCTTCCCCCAACTGCTGTCAACCCACACTTGACCTTGCCGTGCTCTGGGTCCTGCTCAGTAGCGGGTGTCTGTGAGCATTTCCCCACGTTCACCCGCGTAGCTGCGGGATTTACCCTGGGACTGGCCGTGTGAGTCTGCTCGGGACCCCACGACACAGTCCCACAGACCGGAGGGCTGAAATGGCAGAAATTCATTTTCTCACAGTTCTGGAGGCATAAGTCCAAGATCAAGGTGTCGGCAGCGTGGTTCCTCTAAGGCCTCTCTCTTTTGCTCAAAGACAGCTGTGCCTTCTCCCGATGTCCTCACTTGGCCATCCCTGTGTGTGTCTGTGTCCTAATCTCCTCTTCTTATAAAGGCGCCAGTTATGTGACCTCATTTTACCTTAATTACCTCTTTAAAGACCCTGCCTCCAAATACAGGCACATCTGAAGTATTAGGGGTTAAGGCTTCAACATGTGAATTCTGGGGTGGGAGGTCGCCGTGCAGCCTGTAACACTGGCCCTTCTTGCAATTGGCTGTCATGTGGATTCCATTTAAACACAGTCCCTGCCAGTCAGAACAACTGGGTTTGAATTCTGATTCCACCACTTGCTAGAATGTGATTGTGAGAAATCGTGCCTCAGTTTCTTTGTCTGTAAATAGGAGCAACAGAGGTACTGAGCTAATATGGGAGCTGGGGTGACGCCTTCAAGGCCATAGCACGGTGCCTGGGACACAGGAAACCCGCCATGAAAGTCTGATGGGGGGGGGGCGCTTCACTTATAGAAGCATCATTTTAAGAACTCAGAAACCTCACTTGGGAACAATCCCTGCTCCTGCCTGTCCGGACACCCTTTCCTGCCCCATGTCATTCCTTACACCCTTTTGTCATGTTCACCTGGCTAAACCCTACAAATCCGTCAAGGATCCTTTAAAAAACTGCTTTTTCCATGAAAGTTTTCATGATTATTCCACCTAAAGAGAATTTCCTTTCCTCCGAGCTCCCATACTTCCTCTATGAGACTCCAGAAGTTATTTTTAATACAAATAGTGACCAGTAGTTGCTGGATTATTACTACTTGCTAGGTACTTGCAAAGTCACTTTATGTGTATTGGTGGATTTAATCCTTCCCACTTGTCAGATAAGAAAACAGAGGCCCAAGAGGTTGAGTAATCATCCCAGGCCATGTTCTGGAACATGGACCATTGTCCCAGCTAATAAAGGGTGGCCAGAATACAGAGTTCCTTGAGAAACACGTGCATTTCTGATTCGTAACCTCTGCTTGTAATCACAGGCCCTCGACATTCGGGCGAATGAACCATCCCCCCGGCAGACAGTTCTGGGTTACTGGGGCTGCCTCTCTCTGCATCCTCTTCTTGGTCAGGGCTGAGTACAGCTCGTGCTGCTCTGTGGCGTCAGATGGGCTGTCCTCCCTCCTGTCACGTTAGTCCTCTCCTTCAGTTCCAGTTGTGGGAAACTAAGTTTTACAGTCGTGGGAGGAAAGATGAAGGGAAGAGGCAGAGCAGACCCTCTGCAGAGCAGAAACCTGCAGATCACAAAGCATCTTGGGAGTCACAAACTCCACGGACACCCTGGAGTTCTGCTGTATCTTTCTTTAGGAAAGCTCTTGGGGTGCCTGCCCTCTAATTTAGTCTTGGAGAGAAGCAGCTGCTGTGAGGCTGTGGTCTTCAAGTCAGCATCTGGGGAGATGAAGGGAGAGCTCTTGCTGTGTGTGACCCTCTGGGATGAGTGACCACCCAGCCAACCTGCTCCCTGTGGCTTTCCAGTAACACGGCTCGGCCCCGGAACTCTGTCTCTCCCTGCAGCTGCCCGGAGAGAGGGCCTCTCGATGCAGACTCCTTTTTGTGAGGTGAGGAAGCTGGAAAGAAAGGCTGGGAGCTCTTGGACAAAATTTGATATCCTTGGTGGCTCCAGAAAAATGCAAGTGTGAGTGTTCATCCACTTGACATAGGGTGACTTAACTGTCAGTGCCCTGTGGCTTCTAATTGAAAAGGGTTTGGGCAAAAGAAAGAGAAAAAGGTAGGACGAAGTTTAAA
>JAQIFY010003229.1:0-12714 GCA_028533085.1 Varecia variegata | reverse complement strand
GCAGTAGGATCGCTTGAGCTCAGGAGTTTGAGGTTGCTGTGAGCTAGGCTGACGCCACGGCACTCTAGCCCGGACAACAAAGTGAGACTCTGTCTCAAAGAAAAGAAAAAAGAAATCCTTCTGCCTCAGCCTCCCAAGTAGCTGGGACTACAGGCATGCGCCACCATGCCTGGCTAATTTTTTTTCCTATATATATTTTTAGCTGTCCAGATCATGTCTTTCTATTTTTAGTAGAGACGGGGTCTCGCTCTTTCTCAGGCTGGTATCGAACTCCTGACCTCGAGTGATCCACCTGCCTCGGCCTCCCAGAGTGCTAGGATTACAGGCGTGAGCCACCGCGCCCGACCCAAATCCTCATTTTCTATAATGGATGGTAAATAGATAATGCCTAAAATTGAAAAAAATCAAGATGTAGTCATTTAAGCATCTTATTTAGAAATGGTGGTTAAAAAAAAAGGAAATAAAGGATTTGAAAGTGAGTGCCTCAGAGGAATGGGAAATGAGGGGAGGGACAAACTTATTTTTCATAAAATGTCTTATAGAACTATTTGTTTCTTTAAACTGTGTATATATCTGACTCTTAAATAATTTTTTTTAAAAAGTCAGTAAGAAAAGATAGTTAGAATAAATGTATTCCTAAATTTGTGATTTGAGGAGGAAATCACTATGGAAATTTCTAAATTATTTGGAACTGAAAAACAATGTGAATGTACCATATATAAAAAAAAATTGTGACGTGCAGCTAATGTGGTAAGAAAAGGGAACTTTATAGCCTTCGATGTACATGTTAGACAATTCAGATTGTCTAAGATTGGAAATTAATGAGCTAAAGAAACCAGAAGAATTTCAGAGTAAATGCCCAAAAAGTGGAGGGAAGGGAACAATAAAGATCAAAAGGCAGATTGTTTTCACAAGGAGTATTTAAGTAGTTTATTATGTGATTTCTGTGAAAATCATTGTAGATTTCCTTTAAAATAAATATATAAAAATCTAAAATTCCATTTCAAGATTTTTATTATTAGCCTATAATCCAAAAATAAACATTTTAAAATAGACTAACCTCATTTTACATGAGGAGAAACTGTGAAAAGAGCTCATTTTATTGCTTGACCCTGATTGGCTGCTCATAATACTTTTCCTGGCAGAAGATGGTAAATGACATGTAAGACTCAGAGGGTAAACCCCACAAAATATAAAAATCAGAATGTCTTAGAATTCTACTTAATGAAGCTTCTATTTGATTGGCCACCTGTTTTAATTAGAATTTCAAGTCATACAGAAATTCCAGGACAAACATGCATATCCTTATATTAATAATATAGAGTGGGAGAAAAAAACAATCATTTGTTTTTAAGCAGCTGAACTTTTTGCTTTTTGATCTTAGTTGTCTATATCTTTTCCTTCACAGTCTGGCATTCATCTGACTCATTAGCTTCTCCAATTTGATTACTAGGGACATATTACCTTTAATTGTCAACTTTCCTGACCCGAGTGCCATTTCCCCAGGTGAAATGAGGCTGGAGAGTTTTTGTGACTTGCTCGTGTATTCCCTCTAGAGCCTGAGGAGGTGAACCATGTGATTGCAAAAGGAACGCACTTGTAGCTGACTCAGGGAGGCTGCTGACAGTATGCTTTTGCAAGTCTGAACTCTCTTCCCCCTCTTTGCTTACTCATTAACTCATTTTAAAGAGAATTTTGAGAAGAGTTAATATACATCTTGAATAAGAGAAAAAATTGATTTCATTTCACAGTATCATCAAATTGATCACTTAATTTTAATGCTGGGATTTCATCAGTAAGATTTATATAATCACATTGATTTCTGCCTGTACCACATTAGCATTAATTTGCTAATTACAAACATGAACCTTGAAGTAGTAAGGTAACTTACCAAAAAAAAGAAAATCACTGTAAGAAATTGCCATTAAAACAAAAACACTACTGTACTGCTCGTTTTAACTCAGTAATATGGGACATAAAATAATTTTGGGGGGGATTACCATAATTTACTTTTAAAAATAATGAGCAAAACAAATCTATAGGGATAGAAGCCAGAATTTTGGTTACCCTTGAGTGTGGAGGTGATACTTACAGGGTGATGATGATGTTCTGTGTCTTGATCTGGCTGGGTTACATGATTGCATCTATTTGTGAACATTTGTTGAGCTGTTACCCCAAGATATGTGCACTATATTATATGTATGTTACACTTTAATAAAAAATTCAACGAAAAAAGTAAGTCTTATGCAATTGGTTATTCCAATTTAATAATATCTGTATGTGGTCCTAAGATAAAGACTTTAAAAATCTTGTGACATATTTAATGCCTGAGAGTCTACAGTCTATCTGAAGACAAATGCTAAATCTTATTAAACATTTTTAAAATTTTGAAATGAAAAATGAGATTTCTCTTTCAATTAAATTTAATATTTTAGATTCCTCTAATCTCTTAAATGCAAGTATTAATAAATACTTTATCATGGAATATACATTTATTGTGGCACATTTAGTTAATATGGAAACCAAATGTATTGACACTTACAATACACAAATGACCACCAGAAAGTGGTTTGTGCTAGATAATGTTGTGTCCTTCAGGTTTGCAAGTTATTTCCCACTTAGGCACACTGGGAAATACAGTCTCAGCCCACTGGGGGATGTTTAATCTTCTGTTCCCTCAAAAGGGCTCTTTGTGTTTGGAAATGATTTGGGTCTTTTAACTGTTCATAGAAAATGCTAGTGCCTTTTTTTCTTTTAGGCTCCTTTTAAAATGCCATCTGAATGATTTTTCTTCCCACTTTGGTTCAGATAATAATTGTGATCTTACTCTTAAATTTCAGGCAGTTCCTTTTAGTCTTGACAGTGTTGCGAATTCCATTCACTCCTTATTTTCTGAGGAAACTCCTGTAGTTTTGCAGTTGGCTCCCAGTGAGGAAGTAAGTGATAAAGCTTTTACTTAAGATGCTTTAAAAAAAAGCTTTCATAATTTGAAAATTTATTATGAAATATAATTTTATCATGAAAATGTAAAACTAATTTTATGAGAAATGCTGTCAGACCTCTGTGTATTGGAATTAATCTGTAGAATGTGAGTAACTTAAAATTACTCTCTTCTTGCAGAGAGTGTATATGGTAGGGAAGGCAAACTCAGTTTTTGAAGATCTTTCAGTCACATTACGACAGCTCCGTAATCGCCTGTTTCAAGAAAACTCCGTTCTCAATTCACTTCCCCTCAATTCTCTGAGTAGGAACAATGAAGTAAGTAATGCAGTTATTGAATGAATAAATGAAAATCGTTAATGTCCCACTCCTTATGCTACTTGAAATCTTAGAAATTTTGAAATTTTATAAAATGAAAACTATTGCAAATTTACTGCTGGAGTAGATTCTTCTTTCCTTTAGTGTAATTTTCTTATGAATTGCGTGAATAAACTGATTCTTTTTGTGAGTTGAGCTGTAGTAAATAGTATCACATTCTAGCACGAGGGCTGCTACCTATCAGGCTAGAAACCAGTGTCTACTTGGTGGAGCTGTGTAGATCTGATAACCTGGGAGCCATTGTTCACTGCTCCTGCTGTCATGTTGCCACATTTTTCTCATCCATCCCTAGATACTACAGTGGAGGGAGTCACCCCCATCACCCCTACTTTTTTCTTTTCTTTTCTTTTCTTTTCTTTTTTTTTTTGAGACAGAGTCTCCCTCTGTTGCCCGGGCTAGAGTGCCGTGGCATCAGCCTAGCCCATAGCAACCTCAAACTCCTGGGCTCAAGCAATCCTCCTGCCTCAGCCTCCTCAGTAACTGGGACTACAGGCATGTGCCACCACGCCCGGCTAATTTTTTCTATTTTTAGTAGAGACGGGGTCTCGCTCTTGCTCAGACTGGTCTCGAACTCCTGAGCTCAAGCGATCCTCCCACCTCGGCCTCCCAGAGTGCTAGGATTACAGGCGTGAGCCACTGTGCCCGGCCTTTATCATGGTTTTATCAAAAAAATACAGCTATTTAGTGGTAGTCACTATGCTAGGGAATGTCCATCACCTTTTTGCTAGGAAACGATGTGTTATATGCATTTTCAATTGAAGTGAACCTACCAAATGGAGGAAAATTATATAAATTCACTTATGTGATTGACATTTGTAATATCCTGTCCTTTACCTGGTAAATGGCAAATACAGATCTCTGATGCACATTTAAAAGAATGCTCATTTCTTTTGGCTCTTTGAAGGTCGACCTGCTCTTTCTTTCTGAACTGCAAGTACTACATGATATTTCAAGTTTGGTAAGTAGAATGCTCTAATTTTTCAGTTCCATTTATTTTGCTTCCTAGAGAATTCTTGGATGATAGTCAAGCTAGTTGAATAGTTTGATTAAGTATGCCCTAGATTTATGATCCCATAAAAACTGAGAAATTAATGATGGTGTTGGGAATTTTAAACACATCTCATAGTCAAATTAGTTTACATTTCTACTTTTTGGAGAGATAGTATATCCTCTAAGAACACAAGCCTGGGAATAAAACACCCTGGATGTAGTCCTAACTTGGCTGTTGATTTCTTGTCAGACATTAAGACTTAATTTCTATATCTCTATCTTTGAGTGTAAAATAGAAATAATAGTTTGTACTAATAATACTATCAGCCAAGTCAAGAAGGGAATAAATCTGTCTGAAAGGTATTTTTTTGGTGAATGATTTTTAACACATTGACTGCCATACCAGAAAAAAAAAAAATTTCCTTGGGGCCAGTAGTGTTTTATTATGAAAATAGAATAAAAACTTTGAAAACAAAATGATCATTTCTAATTTAATGAAAAAATGTGTTATTTTTTATTGTTTTCTATGTGTGAGTTATATGCAACTTGAAAAATAGTTCATATGGCTCCCAAGGTAGAGATGTGTGATTTACATGTGCTTCATGAGGCCCCGGGCTCAAAACTAGCATGCATTAAAGACAACTCACATGGCAGTTAATGTGTTAAAAAAAAATCATCCTTGTGACTGAAATAGAAATTCTTACCTGTTTTCTGTCTTCTGAAGTTGTTTCCCAAACTTTTTCAGCAGGAATTGGTTTGGGGAGTCTGGAAGTGTAGGGGGGCCTGCAAGGTGGTCTGGGAGGACATGTGGGCGGTATCCACTCTCTGACCACTGATGGCCCATGCATTCCTGGGATCAAACCGGTCCAGCCATCTGTTCTTTCATACCGTGGCCCATATGTGAGTTTTTAAAATTAAGGAATTTTGTTAAGAGCTTTTACCAAATATTCAGGGAGTCCCATACTGCTCCTAACAATGAGATTTGTGTTAGATTTGTTTTATTAGAAACTCCCATTTAAACTAGTTCCATTTGCCACCATTTTAAACTATTTATATGTTGTGGCACATTGGTATGGTTATGTTTAGCCTAGTTTAATTAGGCATAAAACTTAAACTGGCTGTGTTTGACATCTTACTTTATCCACTACGTTTTGTTCTCCAAAGTTGTCTCGTCATAAGCATCTAGCCAAGGATCATTCTCCTGATTTATATTCACTGGAGCTAGCAGGTTTGGATGAAATTGGGAAACATTATGGGGAAGACTCTGAACAATTCAGAGATGCTTCTAAGATCCTTGTTGATGCTCTGCAAAAGGTAAATATCCACGTGATATGAGAGACTGGAGTGTGACCATTTCACTTACAGCCTCTTAATGGAAAAATCTGCTTTGTGAAATGTTGGTTAAAGTCTTGCTTGCCTTCTTTGAGGGTCTTCTAATTATGGTGGCCAAGCATGCATAAGGTCAAAGGTGTATATTGGGATATCTCTTCCTAATGCTGGGAGGTGCAGCATTAGGAAAGGATTGGTAACTCTAGCACAGTATTTTTTTGTTATTATTGTGGTAAAATGTATATAACATAAAATTTACCATTTTTAAGTGTATAGTTCAGTGGAATTAAGTTCACATGTTATGCAACCATTACCATCATTCTTCTGTAGAACTTTTTCATCTTCCCAAACTGAAACTCTGTCCCCATTAAACACTATGAGATAATCGAAGTAGCACACCTAACACAGTACCAGACATTTAGTAGATGCATAATAAATGCTAGTTCTCCTCTGCCCTTGACGTTGTTCACCTGCCACTCTTCAGTGAGGCCTCATATTTAAATCTTTGTAGAGGTTTGTAATTATTTCTTCATTTTTCTTTCCAACTTTCCTTCCCCCAATTTATATGCTGATAAATTCAGTCTCTTCTTAAAGTAATTGTATTTCAAATATTTGAATATATGTTAAAGCTTAACACTTTTCTGAACATTTTAACATAATCAAACCTTTAAGACTTGCCTATTTTGAGACATAGTGTATGTTCTTGTAGCTGCACAGAAGCTTTACAAATAATTTTAATATGTATTTGACTTATCAAAAAAATTAGTGAGGTAATGCATGTTAGTGAGTCAGTGTGGATTTAGCTATTCCACAATGTATACATATTTCAGAATATATTGTACACAATACAGACAACTTTTATTGGTTGATTAAAAAATTAAAAATGAAAAAAGTATGTGTTTGAGATTCATAATAATGTTCATAACTTTCAGTTTGCAGATGACATGTACAATCTTTATGGTGGAAATGCAGTGGTAGAGTTAGTGACTGTCAAGTCATTTGACACATCCCTTGTGAGGAAGACAAGGACTATCCTTGAGACAAAACAAACAGTGAGTATATTTTTAGATCCTGCTTTAAAACTATAAAATTAACTTTTTATTAGAAAACTAAATCCCGTATCACCTATGGGTGACATGAATGAGCAGTCAGTAAATTTGAAAAACAGTTTCAGTTAAAACATAGGTTTATTATTCACATAGGTATGCATGTGTGTTTTGCCAGTGATACTCAGTTCTTTGGGGGCTGTAATCAGATAATGCAAGAATCTGAGTTAGGGATAAAAGTAAATCTGTCAAAGCCAATAAGATAATTCAAATATTGGTATATACAAGGAGACAGCAGAAGCTAATGTGAGGGAGTGGTGTGGCTTTCTCATCCTGTGGACTCTGCTATTCTAGAGGGATGCTGTCTTTGTGGCACAGTACCTCATGTTCTGGGGTCTTCTATGTATACCTCTTTATAATTTTGATTTCAATGATACTTTGGTATAGATCTTAGTTCGATCTTAAGCATTTAGAGAGTTCAGGGCAAGGTTGCTGGCCATGGTAAAACATGTATATGTGTGTGTGTGTACGTGGACATATACATACATACAGCTGCAGCAAAACTTGGGGGGTGGTGATGGATAGTAGTAGTATAGATGCTCCATAACGTCATGTGGTCAAGAACATGACTTAACGGTTGGCTTCATCACTTGCAGGAGTCAGATACCTGGTCATTTATATACATTCCCCTTCGGACCCATTTGCAGCCCCCACCCTGCTCAGTTTTACTGATCCAAGTGTGGGACTTGGAGTAAGGTTGAAGCTAATGCCTGTTTAAGATAGTCAAGAGATGACTGGTTTGAGATTGTTTCATCCTAAATTGAATTTGGTGGAAGGACCTCTGTTTAAGACAGCATGGCAGGCTAGACAACCCCCCAAAATTTCCCACTATAAAACATCTAAAATAAAAACCTTTTTAAAAATGCATAGTTCGGCTCTCAAGAAAGTAAGGGAGACTGGGCGCGGTGGCTCACGCTTGTAATTCTAGCACTCTGGGAGGCTGAGGTGGGAGGATCACTTGAGGCCAGGAGTTGGAGACACATCTGAGCAACATAGTGAGACCCTGTCTCTACAAAAAATAGAAAAATTAGCCAGGTGTGGTGGTACACACCTGTAGTCCCAGCTACTTGGGAGGCTGAGGCAGGAGGATCGCTTGAACCTAGGCATTTGAGCGCTGCAGTGAGCTATGATGTGATGATGCTGTACTCTACTCCGGGCAATAGAGTGAGACCCTGTCTTGAGAAAAAAAAAAGAAAGTAAGGGAAATTCTTTTACAGAGTAAATGAAGGAGAGCAACCTGAATGTAGTAGGCAGGCTGCCCTAAGGACATTTGCCAGTTGCATTACCAAGAGGCCTTTGGCTCTCTGCATGTAGGAGATCGGAACTGATACCTCCAGGTAAAGCTGGACACCCTGAAAGGGCTGTGCCGTCAGTGAGCGGGTAGACTAGAAAACAATCTGCCCACCAGCAAAGGGAAAAGCAACTTGGTCTCTGGGAGGTTGGTGTATGTGTTGGGAGCGGGGATGTTTTTCAGGGACTTCTTAACCTCAGGACTACCTTCATGTTGGTTTGGGGCTCACATTTATATTACTGCAAGTTCTAGGAAGCCCCCAGCCAAGAAATTAATATAAAACCTGGTTCCAGGCTAGTAAGACCTCTCTGGTGCTGAGCATAAGAAAATGTAAAACTTCTCTGGCAGGATATGTCATCAGTACAAGCCACAGCAGAGGGAGGACCCCCACAGCTAGACTCCCCAAACATGAACTCAAAAAAATTGTAAAATATGGGTGGAGCCAATCCACCATGAGTGCGAATTAGCTAAAGCAGCAAACGGCAAAATTAGATCCCCAAGAGCTTCAAATGATACGTGGGATTAAGCCATAAAATAATGGTTTAAACTGCTTAAAGAAATAGAAGGAGTCAAAAAAGAAAGAAGAATTTTTTAAAAGATAGATTTGAATTTACTGGGAAAACTTTTAAGTACTGGATTCTTTTGGCATTGCCATGTTAGGCCTACTAATTTTAGACTCCAGAGAAAAGTGTACCAGTTTGAAGAAGGTCCCAGTTTGAGCAGTTTCTTTGAGAAATCAGTTTTGCAGAGCTGAATTATTTTGTTTTCTCTGAGTTGTTAGATTGAATTTAGGAATCAGCTGCTTTAATGGATAAGTTGAATTTATTAGAAATTAGTTTCCCAACTTATTGTATGGTAGAGAGGGGCAAGAGTCAGGTAATGTCTTTGGATTTTCTTTATCTACAGGGTAGTGAAGTAACACTTTACATATGCAATCGAAAGTCTTAAGATTTCTTTTTTGTTAAACATAACAGACCAAAATGAACACTTTGATATGGGAAGCTGGTACCAAACATTCCTTGGAATACCATTTCAGTCTCTGACTTACCACCTTGAAGTTGACAACTTTTATCACTCTCCTATATCCAGTGTGCCCCCCTCAACTCAGTGTACTGACAGTCTCACCTACTTCACAGAGAAAAAGAGGCCTCAGCATGAGTTTTCAGGGTGATGGAAACGTTCTAAATTTAGATTGTGGCGATGATTAAAATTAATCGAATTGTGTATTTAAAATGGGTGGGAAAAAGAACTTGTTTACCAAAAAAAGAAACAAGCAAAGAGGTTTTCAGGGTGTCTAAGCTACCCGCAGGTAAACACATGTCTGTGTACCCATCCTCTCCTCCAGTTGAAGCCACTGTCTTCCCTAGCTTAGGAGAGAGAGAAGAGTTTAAGACAATGTTTACTGAGCGTTGGCAACATGCGAGGTGCTAGGGCTGTAGGGACAAATAGAACTAGGTTACATTGTCTTCTCCATCCTCACTGCCAGGCACCACACCCCACTCTGCCACCACCTCCCAACTTGTCTGTCTCCCTGCTTCCCAGCTGGCCCTTCCCACATCTGTCTTGCACATTGTCATCAAGGCTTTGTGGTTTTTTTATTTTTGGAGACAGAGTCTTGCTCTGTCACCAGGTTGGAGTGATGTGGTGCGATCGTAGCTCACTGTAACCTCAAACTCCTGGGCTCAAGCGATCCTCCCATCTCAGCCTCCCAAGTAGTTGGGATTATAGGTGCATGCCGCCAGGCCCAACTAAGTTTTTGTGTGTGTTTTGTAGATAGAGATGAGGTTTCACTGTGTTGCCAGGATGGTCTTGAACTCCTGTCCTCAAGTGGTCCTCCTGCCTCGGCCCCCACAAAGTGCTGGGATTACAGGTGTGAGCTACCACACCCAGTCAAAGAGTTATCTTTTTAAGACAAACTTGATCACTTACTTCCTGCCTGAAACTTGTCAATAGTGTCTCATTGCCTAGAGGCTCAAGTCCAGATTCTCAATAGCTTCCCTGCTTCTAGCTTCATCTCCTGCTATTTTCCTACTTTTAAAATTTTCTATCCAGAATGAAATTTCCCAAACAATGCCTCTGCCAGAATGAATTCAGTTTCTCAAACAATGCCTTTGCATAGGCCTGCATTCGACCCTCCCCTTCCACCCCCACCAGGACTGGCAGATTAAACTTCAAGATTGAAGATGTGGGCCGGGCGCGGTGGCTCACGCCTGTAATCCTAGCACTTGGGAGGCTGAGGCGGGCGGATTGTTTGAGCTCAGGAGTTCGAGACCAGCCTGAGCAAGAGCGAGACCCTGTCTCTACTAAAAATAGAAAAAAATTATCTGGCCAACTAAAAATATATATAGAAAAAATTAGCCGGGCATGGTGGTGCATGCCTGTAGTCCCAGCTACTCGGGAGGCTGAGGCAGGAGGATCGCTTGAGCCCAGGAGTTTGAGGTTGCTGTGAGCTAGGCTGATGCCACAGCACTCACTCTAGCCCGGGCAACAAAGCGAGACTCTGTCTCAAAAAAAAAAAAAAAAAAAAAAAAAAGATTGAAGATGTGGCTGAAGCATCATTTATTTTTCCTCTTTAAGTTTACAAAAAATTTAAGTGTCTCATACGTACATAAGTATGTAACATTTAATACTATTTAAAGAATAAAAATAAACCTGGCACAGTGGCTCATGCCTATAATTCCAGCACTTTGGGAGGCTGAGGTGGGAGGATCGCTTGGGCCCAGGAGTTTGAGGTTGCAGTGAGCTATGATCACACCACCACACTGCCTGGGTGACAGAGCAAGACTCTCTTTAAAAAAGAAAACAGTCTATGGCCATGATACCCTTAACGCGTCTGACCTTGGAAGCTAAGCAGTGGCGGGCCTGGTTAGCACTTGCATGGGAGACCACCTGGGAATACCGGGTGCTGTGGCTTAAAAAAAAAAAAAAGAAAGAAAGAAAACAAAAGAATAAAAATAACAATACTGCTTGAAGTTCTGACTTGGGGGGATGGGGGTGGGGGAGGGGATGGGTGTATACCTACAAGAAGAGTGCGATGTGCACTGTCTGGGGAATGGACACACTTGAGGCTCAGACTCTGGGGGAATGGGAGGGACATGGGCAATATATCTAACCAGAACTTATGTACCCCCATAATAAGCTGAAATAAATTAAAAAAAAAAAGAATCTTATGGGTACATGGTGCTGGTGCTTTAAACTGGGCTGATTTTTCATGGCAGACCAGGTTGCTTGTCAGCTTACAGCTCTTCTTGACCCAACTGACTGTGGCTAAAGGAGAGGGCTAGGAGGAGAAGAAATCACAAAAAAATAAAAATAAAAATAAAAAAATAACAATACTATATAGCTTAAGAGAATACTTGGTCCTTTGAAGCTCCCCTATCTTATCCCTCTACCCTCCCCCATCCAGATGTAATTGCTATCCTGAATATTCTGTTAATATTCCCTTGTTTTTCTTTAGTTTGACTACGTATGTAATTATCTTTAAATGATGTTGGTTTTGCCTATATTTGAATTTTATATAAATGGAATCATACTATATATATTTTTCTATGTTGTTTGCTCAGTATTGTTTTTAAGATTCACTCAGGCTGATCAATGTAGCTGTAGTTCAGTCATTTTACTGCTGTATGTTCCATCGTATGGATATGCCACAATTATTCATTCTGTTGATGGTTCTTGTACATGTCTCTTGGTACACATGTAGAAATTTTCCCTTGGATTTACTGGCTCACAGGATATGAACACCTTCAACTTTTTTAGGTATTGCCAAATTTTCTCAAGCAGCTGGACTGGTCTTTACTTCTACCAACAGTGCCAAGTATCTGCTCCACAAAGGCTCCCCTTCTTGGTTTCTCCTAGTATAAGTAGCTCTTACTCCACTTAGGAATAAATGTTTGTTACACAAATGAATCATAGCTACTAAACTGGAATGATTTCCTAAGATTCTTCATTTTTCTTTCTTTTTTGTAGAAGAACACAGCAAGTCCCTACAACCTTGCATATAAGTATAATTTTGAGTATTCGGTGGTTTTCAACCTGGTACTTTGGATAATGATCGCCTTGGCCTTGGCTGTGATTATCACCTCTTACAATATTTGGAACATGGATCCTGGATATGATAGCATCATTTATAGGATGACAAACCAGAAGATTCGAATGGATTGAGCTTTCCTTATGCCAGACTTAGAAAAGGAGTTTGGAATTTGGCTGTTTTGTTAAAATATATCTCTTAGTGTGGTTTAAAGTAGATAGTATACTTTAAATTTACAAAAAAAAAAAAAAGCAAATTTTGTTCTCTATTTTGTGTGTGCGTGTAATGTTTTTTTAGAGTGAATTATAGTATTGATATGAATTGAATTGTGTGATATAGATTCCATAATATGCTCAAATATTATGATATAGCCATTTACTAACATAATTTCATTCCATTTAATAAATTTGGAAATATGCACTGAAAGAAATGTAAAACGCTTAGAATAGCTTGTGTTATTTATGTTGGAAAAATGCATTGAATTTATTAGAGAATCTTATGAATGCCTAACTTCCTTACACAGGATAGGTGAACATAGTGTTTGGGCTGTTGTATACTATGAACCATTTGTAAATGTCTTAATTTGATGTAAATATCTCTGAAACAAGAGAAAAGGTTTTTAATTTAGAGCAGCCCTAGAATATGGATGT
>JAQIFY010003228.1:0-12716 GCA_028533085.1 Varecia variegata | reverse complement strand
GATAAGGGTGTATTTCTTGCCCAAAGTCCTAAGGCTAGTATGTGTAGTTGAGTTTGATTCAAATCTATATTTGAGCACTATGTTAAAATACAGTGATTATTACATTTCAGTAATTTTTCTAACATTTAGGTAGATATATGGTGGTAAGATTAACCACTGCTCAAAATAATAGTAGATTCTTATTTTAACAAAAAATAGAATCTCTATTAATCTGTCTATATGTATAAATACATATATACACATATGCATGTTTATATATATACATATATACTTGGACTGTGTTTTATCTATATGTTTACATAATAGGTTCTTTGTTTTTTGATTCAAGTAAGATAACATACTTTAGAGCTGGAAATAGGAAAAAATAGTGAATTTTCATTTCTACATTATCCAGTTATCACACTGTAGTCCTGAGAAACAAGAACAGAAACTTTTGCTTCTTTTAATCATTTATCTTACTTTCTAGTCCAGGGTACAGTACTCATAGTCAGCAATAAGTGTTGATATATTTCTAGGCCTTCCCTTTATCAGTCTCAGCATAAAGGATGTATTCTTTATTGTTGTTTCTCAGAACATTATAATTAATAGGAAGTCTGTCTTCAAACTTGCATGCATTGAAATGGTAGGGAATAAACCATTTTGAACAACTATTTTTTCTGAATTGGACCTACAATATGAGTTACATAAACATAGTCTATCTTATTACATATATCAATATTATGTTATAGATGTTCTATTATTCATTTGACAGAGAAACCGATTAAGACACAGAAATGTCAAGTTACATTCTCAACTTCCAAGATCTAATTAATAGCGAAACCATGATTTTAACCAAATTGTGTATGATTTCAAAATGTCTAGTAATCTTACTGTGTCATATGTCGTAACATAATATTGAGAGGTGATTCTTGACATCTATTGGGTAAAGAACAGTGAAATTTGTATTTTCTCAAAAAACAAATTGCTCCAGTTATCATGGAAATTGAATGCCTCCAATTTTTTGTTTCTATATTTGAAGTAGAAATTAAAGAGATGTTTTTATTTTCTGTAGTTATTTTTTCAGATCTAATAAGATATTATAAGTGAACTCTCTGTGGAAGACAAAGTACTTTCAACTTATGTTTTTCTCCTTTTTTGTTTACTATTATATTCAAGAATACTATTGACACCATAGACCGAAGGCCTCAGATTGAAGATTGAGAAGTAGATTTTATTCCCTAAGTATCTTGCAGAATAAAACTTTTGCTCATGAGTCATTATCAAGCAGTCTTTATCACACACTTGAAGGAATATCATATTTTTAAAAATGTTATGTCAACTTATTTTAAAAAATGTTATGTTAACTTGTGATTGAGCATATGGGTACCCAAAGCCAGATTATGCGCTCGGTATTTTTGGTCCATGAAATGGCCTTTCCAATCTTTAGAGCAGAACTTTTGCCTGGAGCTATCTTTAATAATACATTAAGCATTAAATATATGAGCATAGCACAAGTGTATTAGATTTTTTTAGGTGCCCTGAATTCCATATTCTTATGTACCTGCATTCATTTCCTTTCAAATATATTGAATTATTTAAATGCAGAATTTCGTATTTTCTTTGCCGTGTGTGTACTTTCTTTGCTGTGTGTGTGTATATGATATATATTTTGTTACATTTTATTTTTAATTGGTAGTATCTCAGTAGCTAATACGTTAAAACTCTCTTAATCCTGGACTTGTAAGAGTTTTTTTTTTTTTTTTTAACTGTTCCATTTAGAAAAAAAAAATGTTTCCCAAATTAAATCTGAAGTAATCATAGCCTTGTTGTAAGTGGCATAGTTGAAAGTGGGTAGCATGAAAAGTAATTTAAGTAGCATCATGAACCAATTCAAATGCAGTAGGGGACAATTTTAAGATGAATCTTTTTTTTTTTTTTCCTTCAAGTCATGCTCAATACACTAGGTGTTGCTCACTAAAATCTCAATTAGATGCATAGGCTGAGTACTGTGGGACTGCCCAGATCAATGATGTTTAAGTCGATCACTGAGCATCCATCAATAAAATAATCAAGGTTGAAATATATTCCACTTCCAGCTTCTTGTTTCCAGTACTCTAAGAAGTAACTGCAATCATTATTCCCTTCAGCTCTGCCCTTTGAAAGACTGACAGAGGCACAGAGCTTCAGTAGGAAGAGTCCTGATTGGATGAATGGGTGGACTGGTGCTTGAGACATAGGGATGTTAAGACTGAGGACATGTGATTAATCCTCTAACAAAAATACACACTACAGTTCAAGAGTTATAATATTGGCCTCTCCGAAGAATGCCAAAAACTTTTCAGAAAGTCACTTGGATTCAAAAGGTATCGTGGAAGCAGGTTACTATGCTCCAAACTCTTCACCTTAATTCAAAATGAATGATAGAATTTAGTATTTGTATTAAAAATGATCATAATGAGAAGACCCCAATGGCAATCATGGCAACAACAAAAATAAATAAAATGGACTTGAACAAATTGAAAAGCTTCTGCACAGCCAAAGAAACAATCAACAGAACGAATAGACAACCTACAGAATGGGAGAAAATATTTACATGCTATACATCCCATAAAGGGCTAAAAACCAGAATCTACAAAGAATTCAAGCAAATAAGCAAAACAAAACAAAACAAAAAATTAAAAAAAAAACATTAAAAAGTGGGCAAAAGATATCAATAAAAGCTTTTCAAAAGAAGATAGACTAATGGACAATAAACATATGAAAGAATGCTCAATTTCACTAATCAATCATCAGGGAAATGAAAATCAAAACCACAGTGAGATATCACCTAACCCCTGAGAGAACTTATACACTATTGGTGGGATTGCAAACTAGTACAACTTCTATGGAAAATAGTATGGAGACTCCTCAAAGAACTAAAAGTAGACCTACCATTTGATCCAGCAATCCCACTACTAGATATTTACCCAAAGGAAAAAAAGTAATTTTATCAAAAAGACACTTACACTAGAATGTTTATTACAGCACAATTCACAATCACAAAGATGTGGAACCAACCCAAGTGCCCATCAATTTATGAGTGTATTAGTAAAATTTGGTATATATAATGATTATTTTACATTCTATAGGACTTCATCTTAGCTTACTGCAGAAAAATGTGAGTACCTCACTTCTGTGCTTGCAAGATGGATTTTGCCAAGAACCTGAGGGAACTTGGAAGCAGTTCTTTCCAACTTAAGCTTCCAGGTGAATAGGTAGACCGGCCAGTAACTTGTTGCAGCCTTGAGGGACTCTGAACAGAGGATTCAGATAAATTGTGTCTGGATTCCCGACCCATGGAAAATGTCAAATAAAAATGTTTGTTTTAAGCCACGAAGATTGTGGTAATTTTTTACATGGCATTGAACACACATACAATAATGAAGAAGTAATTTCCATGTGTATAGTTGACAGCTAAGAGTTCTGATAAAATAAAGCTGAGACATTATAAGTAAGTATTCATGAATGGTTGGTTTGTCTTAGTGAAGGTTCCCCTTAAAATGAGTTATGTGTTTAACTGATGGAGCTTAAGAACATGAACTCTGAATTCCTGGGATAAAATCCAGCTTTTCTATGTTCCAGCCTTGTGATGTTAAGTAATCCATGCAACCTCTCTGAGCCTCAGTTGTTTCATCTGAAAAATGGATAATAATCATATATATTAATATCTCACAGATTGCTATGAAGATTGGATAAGTAAATATGTTACATGTATTTGTTACATTAACAAAGTACTGATAAAAGTAAAGATTTGGGGTTTTCCAGTATAACTGTGCTGGAAAGTGTGCTATTATTTTCAAAATAATTAAACTTCAAAAATGAAATAAATAGCAATATATATAACCTAAACATTTGTACCCCCATAATATGATGAAATAAAAAAATTAAAAAATTAAAAAATAAATAAATAATTAAAACAATGAAATAAATAGCTCCTCTCATTGTACCTAGAATTAATGTCAGAAATAGTATGGACTGTGGAACAATAGAAATGTGCTGATGCCCAAAATTGAAAGAAAGTAAATTCAATGAAAGAGCAAAAGGAACGAGGAAAAAGTCACAGATTCATAGCAGATAATTATAGCAGATTTCAGATATCTGAGAGAGATAATGTAGAACTTCACTTTCAGAGAAAATTTTAGTTAAAACAAAATTTCACTTGGGGAAGTTTGGGTTCCAGAAAGCTGCAAAAGAATTAAAAAGTTATTTAATAAGGATAGGTAAATAGGACAAAGCAGGATTAGTAAAGGAATAATTATACTAATAGTAAACTTTGGTAGAATTCTCTGAGACAATGAAACACACTAAGGAAAGAAGGCACTTTCACATTAATTGCAGCCACAATAGCCAAGATATGGAAACAATCTAAGTGTCCATTGACAGATGAATGGATAAGGAAAAGATGATACACACAGACACGCACAGACAGGTAACTATGTGAGGTGATGGATATGTTCACTAGCTCATGGTAACGATTTCACAATGTATATGTGTATTAAAACATCACATTGTATACCTCAAATATAAGAAATATTTACTTGTCAATCATATCTAAATAAAGGTGGAAAAAAAGAAAGAATGACAAGGAATTGTTCTTCATTCAGGCACACATTTTACAAAAATATCTCAGAGACCAAACTCACTTATTCCTGGCAGGAGAATTATTATCAGCTTCTTCAGATGTTGCATCAGTGGTACAAACTAAGTTTAGCATTTTTTTTCAAATTTCTGGTGCTTATATACACTTCACGTAAACAGTAAATCTGTACATAAATTTATCCAATGTGCAATGATGATTCTGGCAAAATATATTTTGTTAGATTCTTAGTTAAGTAGTAATGCAATTTCTGTTTTAAATCATCTTCTTCAGTGGACTATTCCATGGTTAATTTTGTTTGGACTTATTTCTCAGGTGAAATGTTTTAATCAAGTTCTTACACCCAATAGGAGGTGTAAGAATTTGAGTATTTATTTGAAACAGGTATTGTATCCTTGATTTAAATGGACATTGTTTTTGGTCACCTTTTCAAAGATTACATTTGGTCTAATCATCTTTTTAATGCTTATATTCAATAGGCAAAATAATTGAAAAACCTACCCTTTGAATCAATTTTTTTTCTTTTGAGTATAAAGGCATCCTCAGTTTTCTACTGTAAAGATTAAAAGTTATAAAATAATCAAATTGAGAAAAAGACAAACTTTCAGCAAAAAATAAAAACAAACTTTAATCCATTTGACTTTACCTAGGGAACAAAGTCAGATGGTGGGCAGGGAGTAGGTACAATAGCTTTAAAGAAGCTTCAGATTTAAAAATTTTTAAAGCCTACTTTATATTGTTGTAATAAATCACAAAAATATAGCCAACAAATCTCAGTAAACATGACCTTTTTTTAAGGGTTTGTAAATATCACTGTATTTTTCTCTGTCACTCTTCTCTAATTTAGAAAGATAAATAGAATATAAATATTGCTGAGGTGTTGAATCATCTAGTCATTAGCATTTAGAGTCCCAATGTTTTTTTCTCTTTGAATAATGGATACTTTCCAATAATTTTATATATGTATTAAATACTTTTCAATATGGTAACATTTTATTAATTTTTAAAAATTAGTATAAATGCAAATTTCATTCTGAATATAAATGTGCCTATGTATAAGACATGGTATGTATAATTAGATTAATTATTTGTATCAGACATCAGAAAAAATTTCATAAATGCAAAATGATGGGTAAAATTGTATACATATATCTGTATATGTGTATATGTAATTTTTTGTTCTTATTTCTTTTCTATGTTTATATTTAGCTTGTCCTACAATTTTATCTCAATTGATGCTGTCATTCCAATATAAAATTTGGATAATTCTGCTTTTCAAATATTAAATCTAATATTTTATATATATCTAAATACTAAAAAAAAAATGGCCAAAATTCAATGTATAGTACCAGATCCTGATATGAAAATATTTTCTTATGGCCAGTCCTTATATCTGAAACAGGAATGATGTAGTATTTGATATACAGATAGAAGTCTGTCTGTCTCTCTCTGTATATATATATGTATAAAATAATATATACATATATCATTATCAGTCAACAATGACTGTTTTCTTTTAGAGAACTATGGATTTAATAATACTTTGTTATATATTCAAATTAACACAACTGGAAAACCTATACGTAAGCCCTTTGGTTGAGAAAGTTATCCAAATACTTTTGTCATTATTCTTGAAGATAATTATTTTCTGAAGTGCATTTATGAACAATTTATGCACAATTAAATGGTGTTTCCATATGACATATTAACTAGGGGGAGACAATAAATATCAGATAGTGGCTCACCCATTTATATCAACTAAAAGCAGAAGATAATGTGTAACTTGTATGTTTTGCTGTATGTACCTTAAAAATTCACTTACCACTTCCACTGAAGAAAAAATGTAAAAAATACATTTTAACCAGCCTGAGCAAGAGCGAGACCCCGTCTCTACTAAAAATAGAAAGAAATTATCTGGCCAACTAAAAATATACATAGAAAAAATTAGCCGGGCATGGTGGTGCATGCCTGTAGTCCCAGCTACTCGAGAGGCTGAGGCAGTAGGATCGCTTAAGCCCAGGAGTTTGAGGTTGCTGTGAGCTAGGCTGATGCCGCGGCACTCACTCTAGCCTGGGCAACAGAGCGAGACTCTGTCTCAAAAACAAAAAAAAAAAAAAAAAAAATACATTTTAAATAGAGCATGTTAAATTTGAGAGGTATAAAAGACGACTTACCCATAAATTTTAAGCCATAGATTGAGGACCCCTCTATCACATCAAGAATAATAACAAACCAGTTAGCTTTGTTTACACATTAGTAAGCAATGCTGGAAATAGATGTTAATAAAAAGTAGCATCAGTACATTTAGTTTCCTGTATTTCTAAAGGAAATTAATTTTTCTTTAAAATATATGCCATCTATATAGAAGGTAATTATTTTTTTACACTGATCTGTTCATTCACTCAATAAATGTTATGTAAGGAAAAATTTTTGAATGTATTCAGTACATCTCAATGTAGCCAATTTTCTATTTCTCAATTAAATATACACATTTTTAATATCTAGATGATGGATTCTTAGAAAACTGATAGAATGCATCACCAATCATATAATAAAGTCATTGAAAAAACATTAAACATTGTATTGATACTATTTATTGATAAATTATTTTATTGGCAAATTGCTAGTAGTAATAGCATTATTGTTGTATGTTAACAGTAGTTGTGATTTTTTTTTTCTTGCCACTTTATCTGATTGGTTTAAAATGTTTAATAATGTTTAACTCTTGTATATAAATTAATATACATGTTTATATAACCCATTATTTTTAAAATTTACATGTAAATGTAAATTTGTAAGTGCACATGTGCTTACATATACAATTATTTATTCAAATTCTTACATAAACACAAATATTTTTGTATGTATGTATATTATATAATTGACACAAATTAACAATTAAAAAACAAATTTTTATTTGAAATCAGGATGTTTTTATTTGCACTGATAACAAGGTATCTGCAAAATTACTAGCAACAGCAAACCATATCTGAGAATATCAGTATGCTTCTTAGTCACAAATAATGAAGATTTGCATACAAGGTACATTGAGTTTCTGAAAATTATTTCTTGGCTCTCAGAATAGAAACAGAATAGAATAGAAATAGAATAAAGAAATAGAATAAAGTAAGTTTCATTTGATTAGTTAGAAGTGACAATGTCAAATGAAAAGAGTAGATAAATTGTAATATTCATGGCAACATACACAGTATTTTGCAATGTAATATATGCATAAAACAAATGTAAATATGAATACTATATATACATGAATTATGGTAACTTTTCCTATATTACTTTTCCTCCTCATAAACTTTCGTGTAGTTGAGTTATCAATATGATATTCTCAAAGTAATTTGAATTGAACTTTAAGAAAATACTTTGATAATTCAAGTAATAACACAGACAAAAGGTTTTAGCTGATTATAGTGGTGGGAGGATTGATATGTTTAGAATCACTGGCTCCATAGTTTGATTTCTTTATTTTATGACTCAGTAATTAGCAACCACTATCATAGTGAAATTTGTGTACAAAAATAGACTGAGTCAGCTGGCATTATTTTATTCCTCCATATGAAAGTGTTCTGATTTTAAAATATCTTCTTGTTAAAAGGTGTATAACAGTAACCATTTTAGTTACTAATCCTCTTAATTCTTACCTCTGATTTTATTGTGATGGATATTTTTAAAGTTGATATTTATAGTTATAAGAGTTAATACTAGTGAGATTTGCTTTAAACAAAACCTTCTAATATATAATAGTAATTTGAGAATATAATAATATTTTCAATAATAACAATACTCAGACATATAAACTGTATATATGCATTTTTCATCTACTTTTACATAACTGGCATTCACAATTCAGGACTTTCTCACAACAGTAATTAGGTTAAGTTATTTCAGAATTTTACCAGAAATTGGATTCATCTGCTAGGAACACAATTTTGTAATGTCTTATTTGTAGAAATTCATATTAAAATGCCATCAGGAAATCACTTTGAAGTATTTAGAAACTCTATTCTCATCTAAATTATTTCTGCCTTTCTTATTTTCCTGTTGAAATTTCCCATTAGTGTAAAATCCCTTTATAAGATACTAGACATGAATAAAGAGTTGTTTTCTTTCTTGTGTATTTGCTCCCTGTTACAGATGATATAATTTCCTACAAATTTCATTTTAGATTAGATCACCTTGAGACAAAGTGCTGAATGTACATAGGATGTTGTCTCTGTTCAGACATTTAATGAATGCATACCTAAGGGGATACAGGAAATGGACAATGAAGAACAAGTCTCATTTAACAGTATATACTTAAAATAGGGACAATCTATAGAAAGAATAAGTACAGGAATTTTATATTTGCAATGATTTGGAAAAAATATCTGTGTCCAAACTTTCTGCTATGAATTGCAACTAAATCGGAGAAGAGATGGAGCTAACTAGATTCTACCATTAACCCAATAATAAAAAATAAAGAGGGTAGAGCAATGTATATGCTATATTATACCTCCTCTTTGGTATTTTGGCTTATTTCTTAAATCATTTATTTAGAATTCTTTCGTTGTATGTATGCTACTAAATGATTGTATTAATAGTAGATGCCTTTCCTTGCCACCCCCAGAAGCTCTGTAACAATAGTAGCTACAGGTTTTACTTGAATTCACAGAATTATCTTTGCTGGTTCTATAGGTTGTGATTGTGTCTGAATTCAGAGAACATTTAGCAGATTTTATTCCTAATATTCTTTGCCATGCAAGTTGCCAAATTTTGGATACATATTAATATGTACATTTTCTGCATTCCCCATCTTTATGTAAATGTATACACATGTACTACCTATGACCAGGAGTAATAGTAATATATGAATGAATATACTGATTGTTTTTGTTAGGATCAACACTTCATGAGATTATGTTCATGTTAGACTTTATCTTCAAGGAGTGTTATTTAATATGTATTATAATATTCTCAAATACCCTCTTCTAAAATGTCAAGACATTCAATTTTTTAGAGGGGATATGGTAGTTCGAACTTCTCAACAGGTCCATCAAGATGCTTTTAGATTTAAGAGAAGAGGACTTGTACTGGCATCCTAAAGATGTTGAGGATTTCAATTGCTTATAAATTTCACAAATATTTTTAAGTTGAAGAGTCTTCTTTTATGTTGAATGTCAAAAAATTCAGGGCTTATCCATGTGATTGACAAGATTTTAATGTATCTATAAGAAACTATTAACTCTCTATATAAACCTCTCTGTTGCCCACACATGAACCAATTTCTTTAAGGTAAAGATTCAAGTCTAACTGAAAGCCATTAATGACTGACTAAAAACAACATACCCCTTAAGTTTGGGATCTCAAGCATGAAACTGACATTACATCCAACGATAGCAAATATCTTCACAACAAACACTTGTATCATGAATAAGAATGTCTTTGTAGATAAATGAATAGGCAATTATTATTATATTTAGTTAGTTATGTTACCTTGGTTTCCAAATCCTGCCTTCTTTTCCAAGAGACATCAGCAAATTAAGAGCCATACAGCTGATCATACTTATTTTATGTGCTTTTTTATTTTTTCAGTTCTGTTATTACCTTTAATTATTCTGTCACATTATATTTATTTGTCTATATCCTCTCACATCATTTTGGGTATATATTTTTAAAGTAAATTATTAATGTATTCTCTCTAAAATACTCAAGATAATACCCTTAATGTTGAAAGAAAATAAGCCTGCTGAGAAGAGAGCTTTACTTGTTGTCTTTAAAAATGGACATATTAATCACTGCAAGAATGAAAGTCATAAGAGAGGAACTAGCGATTTAGAAACTGAGATGGGAGATGACAGGAAATCATTAGAAAAATCAATATGTTTAAATGATGAAAGATCAAAGCATCATACTTCTAAGAAATGTACAAATATCAAATAGAGTAGTTTAGTTTTCAAAAAGCAGTATTATTTCCTTCTGGGGGGGATGGCATCAGGGTATGAAATGTGATAATAGGGGACCTAAAATAAAATTTAATGTTTTGCAGACAGGGAAAACAATACTGAGTGCTAGGGAAAACAATACTGAGTGCTAGGAAGAAAGGAAAATTGTGATAGATTACACCATTCCATTTGAGAGTTTTGCTGATAAGAATGCATTATAAAATTTGTGTCTGTGCATATGCAATTAGCAGGACAAATAAATAAATCTAATTATGTGAGTCTACACAACACTGCTTTTTAAAAAATAAAGTTTAACATACATATATTGTAAATTGGTATTACTAATACCTGGTACTTATCCAAGAGATATAAATAGAGATATAGAAGACTGAAACAGGATCTGCACCTCTCACTACTCACAAAAATCAACTCACGATGGATAAGAGACTTAAACCCAAGGCATGAAACCATAAAAATTCTAGAAGAAAATGTTGGAAAAACTCTTAAAGACATTAGCCTAGACAAGAAATTTGTAAAGAAGACCCCAAAAGCAATCACAGCAACAAGAAAAATAAATACATAGGACCTGATCAAATTAAAAAAACTTCTGCACAGCCAAGGAAACAAGCATTAGAGTGAACAGACAAACTACATATTTGCATGCTATATGGAAGAAAATATTTGCATGCTATACATCAATAAAAGGCTCATAACTAGAATCTATAAAGAACTCAAGTAAATCATTAAGAAAAAATCAAACAACCTTATTAAAAAGTGGGCAAAAGACATGAACAGAAACTTTTCAAAAGAAGATAGACTAATGGCCAACAAATATATGAAAACATGCTCAACATCTCTAACCATTAGGGAAATGCATATCAAAACCACAATGAGATATCACTTAACTGCAGTGAGAATGGCTTTTATCAAAAAGTCCCAAAACAACAAATCTTGGTGTGGATGCAGACAGATACGAACACTCATACACTGCTGGTGGAACTGCAAACTAGTACAATCTCTGTGGAAAGTAGTATGGCGATACCTCAATGAACTAAAAGAACTACCATTTGATCCAGGAATCCCATTACTGGGCATCTACCCAGAGGAAAAAAAGACATTCTATAAAATAGACACCTGCGCTCAAATGTTTATAGCAGCACAATTCACAACTGCAACGATGTGGAAGTAACCGAAGTGCCCATCAATACATTAGTGGATTAATAAAATGTGGTAAATGTATACTGTGGAGTACTACTCAGCCATAAAAAATGGTGAACTCATGTATTAACCTGGATGAAACTGGAGACCATTCTTCTAAGTGAAGTATCACAAAAATGGAAAAATAAATATCACGTGTACTCATTATTACATTGGAACTAATCCATCAACACTTATGTGCACATATGTAAATAACATTCATCAGAAATCAAGCAGATGGGAGAGGGAGAAAGGGATGGGTAAATTAACACCTAATAGGTACAATGCACACTATCTGGGGGATGGAGACACTTATAACTTTGACTCAATTGGTACAAAAGCAATTTATGTAACCAAAATGTTTGTACCCCCATAATATTCTGAAACAAAAAAAGAGATGTCCACAGAAAAACATATGCAGTCATCTTTTAGTAGCTTACTGATAATAGTCTTAACCTAGAAACAACCCAAGCTTCCATCAACACTAAAATGAATAAAGTGTAGTGTACTTTTTAGAAATAAGAAATAGTTAACTTGGTACATTCAAAATTTGTGTCTATCACCATAGGTAAAATTTAGCCCCCCCAAAATCCTGTAAACTCTATTTAATAATATGAATGTTAATACATTTAGAAATAAGGTGTACAGTTGTCTGAGGCTTTCATTAAAATGCACCAAAAATAAGCGCTTTGTATGGAACCAGAGAAGACCCCGTATAGCAACAGCAATTTTAAGCAATAAAAACAAAATGGGAGGTATTAATTTGCCAGACTTCAAACTATACTACAAGGCTGTGGTTATTAAAACTGCTTGGTATTGGCACAAGTGCAGGGACACAGACCAGTGGAGCAGAACAGAAAATCCAAATATAAAACCATCCTCATATGGCCATCTAATCTTTGACAAAGCAGACAAAAACATACTCTGGGGAAAAGATTCCTTATTCAATAAATGGTGCTGGGAAAACT
>JAQIFY010003227.1:0-12717 GCA_028533085.1 Varecia variegata | reverse complement strand
TTTTGAGTGAGCTTTGGTAGTTTGTATCTTTCAAGGAATTTGTCTATTTTATCTGAGTTGTTGAATTTATAGACATTAAGTTTTTGATAGTATTTCTTTACTGTTTTTAATAACTATAGAATCTTTAGTGATGTCACTTCTCTCATTCTTGATATGATCAATTTGTTTCTTCTCTTTTTTTTCCTGATGAGTCTAGTTGGAGGTTTATAAATAAAATCCACCTTTTCAAAGAACCAGCTTTTGGTTTCATTGACTATCTCTGCTGTTTTTCTGTTTTCCATTTCATTAATGCTTTGATTTTTATTTCCTTTATTCTACTTACTTTAAATTTAATTTGTTCTTCTTATCCTAGCTTATCAAGATGAAAATGGAAATTGTTGTTTTGAGAATTTTATTTTTTTATGTTATTGGTGGTTGGTATTATAAATTTCTCCCTAAGAACTACCTTAGTGGCACTGCACACATCTGACACATTATATTTTCATTTTTATTTAGTTCAAAATAATCTCTAATTTAAAAAATCTTTTTTTCATGGGTTATTAGAAGTATATTTTTGAATTTACAAATATTTAGAAAAATTTTAGAGCTCTTCTGACTATTAGTTTTTAATATTTCTACTGTGGTAAGAAACATATTTCATATGACTGGGATCCTTTTAAATTTATTAATATCTTTTTTATGGCCCAAAACTTGGTTTATCTTTGTAAATGTTCTGTATTAAAAAGATGTGTCTTCCACTCTTATTGGGTGGATTATTCTATAACTATTAATTACATCAAGTTGGTTTGTAGCAGCAGCTTTTCGCCCAAGGTTTGGTGGCGAAGGAATAATTACTTGAAACACACAGTGTCTAGACAGAAGGGGAGAGACCAAAGTCTAAAGGAGAAAATGGCCTCCTCAGCTAAGGTCTTTCTTGTATTTATTACCAAGGATACGTGTAAGAAGTCAGGGAATAAACAAGGATGCGGAAACTTAAGCAAGCCTAACTCTTTGCAGATAAGGAACAAGATGTGTAGATATCAGCTAATCATTCTTAGAACAAAGAACTTAGCGGAAGGACAAAGGTCTGTGTCGTTTGCTAACTTCTTTAACGACGTCCATACAGAGCAAACAAGCAGCTTCGGGCAGGCGTTTTCACCTGTCACTCTGCTCAGGTTCTTTCCATCCATCCATCCTTTCTTCTAGGCCCAGCCCCCACATTGGTTGATAATATTGTTTAAATCTATTAAGTAATTGTTGATTTTTTGACTACTTGTTCTATAAATTATTGAAAGAAGGATATTGAAATTTGACTATAATTGTGTGAATTTATCTGTATCTTCTTCTAGCTCTATCAGTGTTTCATCCATTTTGAAGCTCTGTTACTAGGCGTATAAAAATTTAAGATTGTTATATGTTATTGAAGAATTAACTAGCTTCTTTATCATTCTGAATGACACTGTTTATCGCTGGCCATATTCTTTGTTTTAAAATCTACTTTGTATGATGTGTATAGCCACTCCACCAGCTTTCTTTGAATATTGTGAGCATGGCATTTGTATATATTTTTTCTTATCCCTTTACTTATAGCTTATTGTTCTCTTTATATTTTAAGTATGTTTCTTTTAGGCATCATATAGCTCTTTTTTTAAAAATCCAATCTGGCAATCTCTACCTTTTAATTTGGGTGGTTAGATTATTTACATTTAATGTGATTATTGATATTGCTAGGTTTAAGCCTATCGTATTCCTATTTGGTTTTTATTTGCCTCATTTGTTCTTTGTTCCTCTTTTTGTTTTGCTTATAATTACATTTTATCACATTTGTTGTTTTATTATACCTCTTTGTTTTGTTATTTTAGTCATTGCTTTATGATCTACAGTAAACATCTATCATAGCCTACCTTCCAGTGATATTATGTCACTTTATGTATAAAATAAGAACTTTACAATACTACTTTAAATTCTCCTTTCATGGCCTTTATGTTGTTCTTGTCATATATTTTACTTTTACATATGTTATAAATCCTACAATTGTTATTATTTTTGTTAGACAGTCAATTATATTTAAAGATATTTTCTTGAGTAGAAATAATTCTTCTATATTTATCCATGTAGTTACCATTTCTGGTGCTCTCTGCTCCTTTGTGTAGATCCATATTTTTATCTGTTGTCATTACCCTTCTTCCTGAAGTCGTTACTTAATATTTTTGTAATGTACAGTAGTCCCTCTTTACCCACAGGGGATATGTTCCAAGACCTCGAGTGGATGCCTGAAACCAGGGTAGTACCAAATCATATATACACACTATGTTTTTTGCCTATGCATACATACCTATAATAAAGTTTAAATTATAAATTAGGCACAGTAAGAGATTAACAAAATAACTAATAATAAAATAGAACAATTATAACAATGGTAATAAATGTTATATGAATGTGGTCTCTCTGTCTCTGTTCCTCTCATTCTCAAAATATCTTATTGTACTGTACTCACTTTTCTTCTTATAATATGAGATGATAAAATGCCTATGTGGTGAGATGAAGTGAGATGAATGATGTAGGCATTGTAACATAGTGTTAGGCTATGAATCATCAGAAGGATCATCTTTGAGTAATCCTAGGTCATCAAGCCACAATGATGATGGTTAGATATAAGGAGCAGATAATGTCAATGACTAATGGGTGGACAGTGTGGCTACCCTGGACAAAGGAATGATTCACATCCTGGGTGGGATGGGCAGGAAAGGGAGAGAATTCATCATGCTACTCAGAATGATGTACAATTTAAAACTTATGAATTATTTCTAGAATTTTCTATTTAAGATTTTCAGGCCACCATTGACCACAGGTAGCTAAAACTGCAGAAAGCAAAACCACAGATAAGGCAGGACTGTAGTTCTGTTGGTGATGAATTCTTTGAGCTTTTGTATGTCTGAAAATGTCTATTTCACCTTCAATTTTGAAAGACAATGTCATTGGTTGTGTAATCCTAGGTTGACTTTTGACATTTTTTTCTTTCAGAACTTCAAAGATATTACTCTTTGTCTTTCTGTATGTAATACCCACACCCTACCCCAGTAGCTATAAGGATTTTTCTCTTTATCCGACTCCTTTTAGTCTTCCACCTAAGATACAGTCTTTTTAAAATTTCAGTCAGTTTCTCAACGTACTGAGAGAAAAGACAAATGTATTCTGGCTAGATCCATAGGACAGATATTTAGACAAAAACAATGGATGATCTTTCCAGGCCTTCTTAGAGATTGCTCTTCTATGATCCCTGATGCTGAGGACCACCCCCCCAACCCCAATACACACCTAAATACTAGTGTGTTGATCTCTTCTTAGTCCTCCATTCTCCTATCTCAATCTAGGTCTGAAGACATCTGGTAATATAATATAGTAATTGGTATTAATGTATTGTTCGCTATCCCTTTTGGATTGCTTCAAGCTTATCTTTTCAGTCCCTTGATTCTTATCTGTGTTCTTTATTCAAAGTAGCTGGTAGTTTTCATCAATAGCAAAACATTGCATAATTCTGAACATAGACACTGACGTAAGGGCAGAATTGGCATCCCACTCTATTCACAGTAGGTCTGGGATACACAGAGGAGCAGCAACTCAACAGCATGGACTGTTCTACAGAGGACCACAAACTGAGATCTGCCTTCTGAAGAGTATACCTGCTTTAATTCAGTTCCACAAAAGGCTTATCAGAAAGGGGAAGGGACAGATATTTTCAAGATTTTATTATTATTTTTTTGTTTCCTCTCAAAGGTATTGTGAGTATCCTCTCCAGCTAGTCCAATTCTCCAAACCTAAATGTTGTGAATATCAAAAATAAAAACAGGGGAGCCATATAACTTACTGGGTCTAATGATTTGTTCAGGCAAAGTGGTAAAATAAGGTAGGACAGAATAAGAAGGGTCTCCACTGGAAACAAGGTTACCAGGAATAGGATTTATTTGTGAAAAAGTTGCAACTAGAGAGCCAGTTTATAGAAAAAAGAAAACACAAAATTCAAGTCAATATGAGTCAGAATTTGGGCTTTCCTTTCAAAGGGGAAGAAACAAGAAGAATGCAGATTCTGAATGTCAGTACTTTCAAAGTTAGGAATCAGTAAACGGAAGAAAAGATGACCAGGAAAACTAGCTGAAGTAACTGCTAACCAACTGAGAACATGTCAAGCTTACAAGTGCTCCATTCTAAATTTTCTTTTGTCATTTGAATTTCCTTAGTTTCTTTAAAAAAATTTTTTTTTTCTTTTTGCTCTTTGCTTTAAATACTACTAATTTTACTAATTTTGTTTGATTTCTTTCCTCTTCACTGAGGCTTCTTCCTTGAGCCACTTTCAGGGTATTTGTTCATGACATTTTCTTTACTGACATTCTCTATGTGTGAGCTTTAATCAAACCTACCTAAGACTCTCATCCCACTGGTTTTAGATTGTTTCACACACCATTTAGCTAAGGCTGTTGGCTGGTTACTGCTGCATCCTTATGGCATTGTGATTGCTTTTTTTATTTTAGACACTCCTATTTTATTTCTAGTCCCTTACTCTTTCAGGGCATGTTCGAAGTAGTACAAAACATCCTGCCATTTCTGTCAGAAATTCAGTAAAATCCATCAAAACTTTAGTCAAACCTCTGAGTTATGGAGATACAGATAATGTGTTTTACTCAAATGCCAGAGTAGACCAGATGGTTTGGCATCTGGGTCTTGACAAATCTACACTGATCATGACTCTGTTCTTATTGTGGCACCTTCTATTGTCCTTAATGCTTATACTGTAGATTAAAATTTCATTTCCCTTCTTAACTACTCATTATTATTTTATTTTTTTGCCATATACCTGTACTTTCCGGTACCATCTGACTCTCCCCCACTTTCTAATAATCAGAATTTGAGAACCCTGGGCCATCTCAGAGTGATGTCTCTAATACTTGGCAGGCTGCCCTTTACTGTGGCACACAAGTCTCTAAGTGTTGCTCTAAAAAAATCACTGGATTAAAAAATGGGCAAAAAATATGAATTTGGGTTGCCAATGGAAAAAAAAGTTTGGCAAATCACCAAAGTATGAGGTGAAATGAGACACAGACTGAGGGCAGTTGACAAACAAGTAGGTCTGAAACCTGCAGTAGGCAAAACCCTGAAAAATTCCCAAAAACCAAAGGCAAAGAGCTGTCATACCTGTTCACCTGTTCTTGTGGCCAGTATTTTAAATGTTCTGTCCAAGCTGCTGGTCATTGAATATTTGCTTATTACATAATTGCTATATGCCTAATGGTGAGTCCTATATTTTCCATATGTTGATAGACCAGCACATTTAGAAAACAATTTAGTCTACCAACCTCAGATTTTTTTCAATAATTATTGCTGGCATTCCTATGTTTTCATTTCTTCTTAAATAGAAATCATTTATTCAAGAAATACTTCCCAAGGGTTTATTATGTGCCAGACAAATTTACCAAGCACCAGGAACACATTCCTGAGTAAAATAAACATAGATTCTTCTCTAGCAAAGGGAATAGTCTTATGCATAGATAAATGTTATTATCAAAAATTTTAAGATAGCCAGATATGGTAGGTCCAGATACATAAAATTCTAGATGTATCTATGCAGTGCCAAACAAATGGTTGAAATTGTTATTAAAACTATTATTTGATAGATTTTTAAATTAAGTAATTCTTCAATCAAAAATGCAACCAAAACCGGCCAATGATTACATGTGAATAAATCCATTTTACCCATGCCCATTAGACCTTCAATTTCATCTCAAGCATCATGAAGTGTTAGTTGCACCCAGGGCCTCTCAGTTGATTGATGTACTCTTGATTTGATTAGTAGAATCTTTAGTATTCAATTAAGCTCTAGTGAAGGTGAGGAGAAATTATAGAGATAGGATGCTTTTTTCTTTTAAAAAATAAAGTGAATATTAAAATCTATCACTGAATTAGGGCATATTCTAGAAGATTTTTGTTTTATGCTAGAAAATTTTAAATTAATAGAAAATGTGCAGAGAAACTGCATTTTAATGTCCATGAGAAATATATTTATAGTTTAACTCAGTAAATTGAATGCTTATATGGCCTGGTCATTAATCCATTAACAAGAAAGGATCATAAATCAAAGGAGATTTTTGCTATATGTTAAAGATAAAGTAGATTTTTAATTAGCTTAATAAATAGGGGGGTTGTAGCCAAAATCTTTGAGGATTACATAAAGTCCTGGACTTAGAAAATTTGAAACTAGCCTTATTACCACTATGTTATAGACTCATTCTATTTGAGGGGTTGGTAATGGGTACACTAGGCACTTGTTATTCAGGTTTAAGCTAAACTCTCTTTAGAAAACTGACTCATCAAAGTTTAGGTTAGACTTAATTCTCACATGCTCACATAACATCCATAATTTACTCTGGCTGTAGGATTTACCAATCTGTGTGTTTATTGCCTTTTCCTTTGCATTGCAAACTCTACATTAGCCATAGGTTGTGACATCAACTTCATCTTTGTAAGTTATCCTACTGTATCCTCAAGCTTGAGACAAGAATTTACTCTCTCATTGCATATTTTCTCCCATTGAAATTTCTAATCGCTTAACCTTCACTTCATGCAGGTCTTTTTTTTTTTTGGCCTGGATAGACCAGGTTCCTATCACACTCACACTCTGCACCTATTCACTGTCTACTTTAATATTTCTCTCCCCAAAACCCTAAATCTCCATAATTTTTGCCAAAGCTAATATCAATTGCAACCCTAGGTTACTTACATTAGTTACTTTCTCCTCTTGTTCCCGAGTAACGTAGGAAAAATTATGCAAATATCTATAACTCTACTTTTTATCAACAAGGTGCCAATTTAATTGCCTATTGACTAGTTTCTCTTGGAACCCATTTATAGGCCCTTAATGTTACATCTAATGCTGAGTTAATTTCTAAAAAATTAAAAAAAAAAAACAAACTACCTCCCTTTCCACCTGCATCTAGTTAATGATCAAATCTAGTTGTTCAATGAACACATGTTCATTGAAGCCATTTGACTCTTTTCATCCTAAAGTCAAATTGGTAACTAAATTTATGATGGTTATATATCTGAAACATCTCTAATACATATCCCCTCTTTTTCACAATGATTGACACCACCGAGATTATTATCCCATGCTGAATTTTTATACACATCTCCTAACTGGTCTACTTGTTTCTTGTCTATCCACAACAACCCAACTATACTGGATATTGCCAAGTTTACCTTTTTAAAATACAAATCGGTTTCCTTCGATATTTTGCTCTAATTAAAAGTCACTGATAACAATTCATTGCTGATAGAATAAAGTTAAAATTCATTAGTATATATCAACTTTGCTTTGTAAGCTGCCTCTACTTAACTTTCTAGCTATAGTACATTTGTCCCAGTCTGATACCTTTTCTTGTGTACGTTTTAACTACATTGAAATCCCTGCTGTTCCATGAACTTCCATGACACTCTGCCTTTTGTCATGCTAAACCCTCTGATCTTCTCCTCAACTTTGCTTGCTGTGGCAATGCCTGTTTATTCTTACAGATCTAGCGCAAATGCCTCTCCTCCCACTAAGTTTCCCTACTCTCCCCAGGCAGAATTAATTCTTCTTTAGTCATATTTTCTTAGCATTTTTATATACCTAAATTAGAGAATATGTAATATTCTATTACTTTTATTGTCACATTTTAATTGAGGTAAAATTCAGTAAAATGATCAGATCTATTTGTATATTCAATAAGTTTGATAAATGCATTCTTGAAACTGGCACTTTAATTACGATATAAAACATTTTCATGACCCAGAAAGTTCCTTTGTGCCCCCTTCCAGTGACATCTATTACCCTTGGTGGTAGATATATTTTTATTTCTTTTGTGACAAGTTAATATTTACCTGTATTTGGAGCTTATATAAATGGAATCATAGGGTCTGTAGCCTTTTGTTTTCTGGTTTCTTTTGCTCAACATAATATTTTTTGAGATCCATCTATGTTGTTGCATGTATAACTTTATTTGCCTATCTTCCTGTCGATGAACATTTCGGTTGTTTCTAGTTTTTGATCCATATGAATAAAGATGCTGGAACATTTTTCATAGGGCTATTTGTGGACATACATTTTTATTTCTCTTCAGAAAATATCTAGGAGTGGAATTGTTGGGTTATACGAGAGGTGACTATATCAGTCAGGAGTCAATCAGAGAAGCAGGACCATAGGTGTAATGTATAATAAATGATTTCCTATAGGAATTTGACATTACACTACTTTGGAAACTGGCTAAACAGTTTCAGTAACACTGTGGTTCATATGTCTGGTTCTGGGGCCTGAAGCCATCAGGGCAGAAAATTGGGAAAGAAAGATGGACCAACGTGTACCCCCATAATGTTCTGAAAGTAAAAAAAAATATTTTTTATGATATCAATACATAAATAATGTTCTTATGATATAGTTTCTGAGAGGACTGATATTTGTCCATACATTAAAAATAATTTCATATTATTTATTTGTAGTTTCTGTTTGTTGTGACTCTCTCTCTAAATTAATTGTGACTATTATGTTCACTGTTATATTCCCAGTGCCTACCACAATGTGGGGCATAGAATGGGCACTAATAAATATCTACAAATGAATACATAATTACATTTAGGAAAGAAATTATAGGATTTTTAAATGTGAATGATAAAGATAAAACTTGTAAGACTTCATTTTAAACCCTATCTTTAGTATACTAATAATTTTGCCATCCTGTTCCTAGAGAGTTAGAGAAGATGATGCTATTTCTCTAAATTGGGCATTTTTCTCTAATGCATATCTTGTATTCTGAGCAACACAGACCTGCAAGCAGGAAGACAGTAATGGACATGGAAAACCTACCTCTTGAATAATAGGCTCAGATTTTTTTTTTAGGAACAGTGAATCCAGTTGATTGATAGTTTGCATCTCATCTGTAATGATCTATCCAATGTTAGACAACCTTTCTGCAGATTGGTACAGAACTCTGGACATGTTTTTAGGCTCGTAGTTTGTCATTCAGTTCAAAGAGAGGTAGACTGTGAAGAGAGCTGTCAGATATTCCTAGTAACATTTTCTTTAAATCACATATTATTAGGTTTTGAAATAATTAATTTTTATTTTAGTCTTCAAATTTTTGCAGAACCTGATTTGTATAAATACAAATCATTTTTTATTAGAATAATTAATTCTTCATTGCATTTTCACTGCCCTCCAAGGTCACCTATTATTCCTTCCTACCACCTACACTAAATATTTAGTTGTACCTCAGAGTACAGTAATGAAAAAGCATGAATTTTACTAACAGAATTTTTTAACCTCCTTTCTGCAGAAGTCTGCCATTTTCCATAAAAAAGCAACCTTTGATGTAACAACTCAGAATTCTCTCAGAAAACTCAACAGATCTTCATCATATTCTGCTAATATACTTAAATGTCATTGCAAAGCCCTATGGGATCTGATGCGTTTTGAGATATAAATGCTACATTGTATTACCTTTTAATGTTTGTGCTCCTTGCAAGGCTGTCCACCCAGTCCCTCTTTGCAAAATTAGAGAAGGGAATAGAGTACACCATGTTCTTGGTAAAATAGGTTTTGGTCACCACCATCCATGCTCACTGACTTATACTACAGACTGACTGAGAAGTATCTCAGGAAGCAAACTAAAACAGGAATTTTTCTTAAGAGAGTAACTCTATCATCTCATCCATTTCCATTTACTTCAGCATCTCTCATTCCCTAGAACTTTCCATTTGGCACTGCGTAATCCTCATTTTTGCTCTAATTGAAGTTACCTTCCTTTATAGCTTTCTCTGATAGTGGCATCCCACAGATTACTAGAGATGGGGTAGGTCACCTTGCTCATTGCTTTTTCCAGATTCTGTTCTTTTATCCTCCATAAAATGTCTAACTTTTATTCTCATGTTATCTCTCCTCCTTGCTCTTGTCATCTTCACTCCTGATGGTCTCTTCTCTTCGTTTATTGATGACAATAGCACCTGATTGAAGATCATTTCTTTCATTGTTATTCCCATTGTCAATATTGTTAATTGAATTCCATGTGTATCGTGTATATTATAAATTCAATACTCTGGCTTGTTAGTTTCTTGACCCACTCACTTTTAGTGATTTTCCTCCTCCACTTACCTCAGCCTTGTATTCTAATGTCTTCCAGGTTTTGTTGTATATGATAACTAAACCCATCCAGAATCTTAATTTCAAGCATCCTTATCTTTGACAATCAACTCCATCATTCCATCGTACTTCTTGTAGCACCCCAATTCCAACTACTCTTTAACCCACCTCAGAACTCCAATATATTGATCTTATTAGCTTTTCACTTCACCCATGTTATGTTCTCATTTCTTTTCTTACACATAATCAGATTCCATGATTAACTAATACAATCACCTTTTTTCATATACACATAATTATTTTTTTCTTTATCCCTTCCTCTTGACAAAATTCCAAAGCTAGTTAATCAAACTCTCTGGTTACTACAGATGTACATCAGAGTAGCAAAATATAGTTGGAGAAAATACAACCAGGCTGACTGGTCTCATTTCAGTTTCTAATTTACAAAACTCAAGTGAACCCTCAATGTTGCCCAATACTTCTATGACATTGTCATAGTCAGTTTGCATTCCCGTTTTCTGATACTAGTTCATATCTTAACCACTCTGTTTACATCTTTTATCCCTCTTGTATTCTCACTGTCAGATGATGGCCTAGCTTATTAATTCAATACTAATTGAAGTAATCATAAAAGGATATCTATTTTTTCCTGCAAGTGACATTGTTTTTACCTGTACATCTTGTGTTTTCTTATACTACAACAAATGTACTCTCTCCTTCCATTCTGTATCCAAAGTCACCCTATTTATGCACTGGATTCTATCCTTTATCATCTACTTAAGACTTTTATTCTTCAATTATACCCCTGCTCATTGGATCACCAGTTTTTCTTACTCTACTGGATCATTTCCGTCACAATGCAAACATCCTGTATGCTATGGTCTGAATCTTTGCATTATCCAAAATTCATATATTAAAACCTACTCCACCATGTGATTTTAAGAGGTGGAGCCCTTGAGAGGTGATTAGGTCATAAGAGTGAATCCTCATGAATGGCATTAGTGCCCTTATAAAAAGGCCTGAGGGAACTTTTCTGTCCCTTTCCACTGTGTAAGGATGCACTGAGAAGGCACCATCTATTTACCAGGAAACAGGCAACAGACACCCAATCTGCTGGCAGCTTGATTTTGGATTTTCCATTCTCCAGAACGATGAGAAATAAATTCCTCTTGTTTATAAGCTACCTAGTTCTTGGTATTTTGTTATAGAAGCCTAGATGGGTGAAGACACTATATATCTCCCATTCTAAAATAACCATAACAGCACAAGAGCTCTTATCTTTTTCCTACAGGCTTCTCCTTTATCTGTCCCCCTTTGCATTAGCACATCCAGACAGAGTTGTGTATATTGATTATTTCCAATTTCTTACCTTCTAATCTGTGCTGAACCATTCCAGTTGAGCTTTATTTTCCATTACTCCACTGAAACCATTCTTATCAAGGTCACTGGGGATCTAACTCAATGGTCACTCCTTTGAAGTGTCTTTTTCTGAAACCTCCTCACCTTTACAATTCTTAAATTTTAGAGTGGTTCCTGTCTTAGGCCTGGGGCCTGTTCTCTTCTTTTGATCACTTGCTTGATAAGGTATCCTATTCATTGATCTGACTTTAAATTGTATCTGTGTGCTACTGACTTCAAAAGTGTGCCTCCAGTTCCAATACCTCTCTTAACTATTATAACCAAATTCCTTCTCAACATCTCTACTAAGATATCTAATAGGTATCTAAACTTGAGATATCTAAAACTTGATTGTTTATTCTGCCTCTAAATCTCCTCCTTCAGGAATCCTCTTTATTGGACATCCAGTTTTCTCAAATCCAAAAAGTGAAGTCACCCTGGATTCAATAATTTCTCTTATAAACCCCATAAAACCCATTAAGCAATTCTGTGAGCTTTATTTTCAAACTATATATTACCCTCATTGCTTGCTAATTGCCAGAGTCTTTGGAAAGAAAGCAAACAAACAAAAACACTATCATGAAACATAAACTCTAGGCTATGCCACTTGTAAATGTGACTTTCAAATAAGCATTCTATTAAGTGTGAAATTGAGCCAAATGAGCCAGATTGGTGTCATTTAAACTGTAGTCTTAGTGTTAAATGAAACCGTCTACCTACAGCCAATTGATCTTTGACAAAGCAGACAACAACATACACTGAGGAAAAGAATCCATATTTAATAAATGGTGCTGGGAAAACTGGATAACCACATGCAGAAGAATGAAACAGGACCCTTCTCTCTTACAGTTCACAAAAATTAATTCAAGATGGAGAAAATAATATCTTCTAGATATTGGCCTATACAAAGAATTCATGACTAAGACCCCAATGGCAATTACAGCAACAACAAAAATAAATAAATGGGATTTGATTAAATTAAAAAGCTTCTGCAGAGCTAAGGAAATAACAGAAAATAGACAACCTACACCGTGGGAGAAAATATTCACAAACTATATATCTGATAAAAGGCTAATATCCAGAATCTATAAAAAACTCAAATCAGTAAAGAAAAAAAAACATTAAAAATGGGCAAAGGACATGAACACAAGCTTTTCAAAAGAAGAAAGACACATGGC
>JAQIFY010003226.1:0-12718 GCA_028533085.1 Varecia variegata | reverse complement strand
TTTTTTTTTTTTTACTTTTTCAACTTTGTTAAAAACTAAGACATGCTCACATCTATAATCCTAGCACTTTGGGAGGCGAGGTGGGAGGATCGCTTGAGGCCAGGAGTTGGAAACCAGCCTGAGCAAAAGGGAGACCCTATCTCTAAAAAAAATAGAAAAATTAGCCAGGTGTAGTGGCATGTGCCTGTAGTCCCAGCTACTTGGGAGGCTGAGACAGGAGGATCGCTCAAGCCCAGGAGTTTAGGGTTGCAGTCAGCTGTGATGACACCATTTTACTCTAGCCTAGGGGACAGAGCAAGACCCTGTCTCAAAAAACAAAACACAACAAAACACTAAGACACAAACATAACAGACATTAGCCTAGGCCTATACAGGGTCAATACCATCAACATCATTGTCTTTCACCTTCACATCTTGTCTTCAAGGGGCAATAACATGCGTGGAGCTGTCATCTCCTATGATAGCAATGCCTTCTTCTGGATTACCTCCTGAAGGACCTGCCTGAGGCTGATTTACAGTTAAGTTTTTTTTTTTTTAATATAAGTGGAAAGAGTACACTCTAAAATAATGATGAATAGTACAGTAAATAGATGAACTTGTAACATAGTCATTTATAATCAATTATTTATAATCAAGTACATTTAGTATTATATACTGCACATAATTGTATGTGGTATAATTTTATATAACTGGCAGTCCAGTAAATTCATTTATATCAGCATCACCACAAACACATAAGTAATGTATTACATTATGACATTATGACTGCTACGACATCACTAGGCGATGGGAATTCTTTAGCTCCATTATACTCTTATGGGACCCCATGCAGTCCATGATTGACTGAAATGTCATTATGCAGTATATGACTGTATTTGTTTGACATTTAGTGTGGGCCATTGCCTCAAATGCCTGTAAACACACACAGCCATTCACACATACCCCACACATTCTAGCATCTGCACCCTCAGTTTGCAGCTCTCAAAATACAACAATTGTACACACTCATTTGCACACAGAGCCATCTGCAAGAAAGTTTGAGATTGGAAGTGGGTTGAGGTGGGGTGGTAGATGAGCAGGTTTTCCAAAGAGATGTTCTAACGTTCCTACACCAATTCTCTGCAGTCTGTGATGGGTGAACTCTCAACTCAGCCACTACTAAAAGGTGGACATTTGTTTCATCTCTGAGATATGTGTCAGAAGTTACCAATCCATGTTGTAGAAAATTAAGGAAAAGTACATTTTTGAAAATAAGCTAGTGTGATTTTTTTTTTTTACTCCCAAATAAACTCACGAATGTGTTGCTTTTTATCTTATTCCAGAGACTCGCAACATTTCCCCTCATTGTGTATAGTTGAGGATCTCCAAGAAGTTGTTGACTTTTCCCAGGTCCTCACATTTTTTGTGACAGGATGGGGTTTAGAGGGTTCAGGTTCTTCACAGGGCTGTCTTCTTGGGAGGTCAGGCAGACAGGAGTCTTTTCCTCATATGAAGAATGGGTGTAGGGGGCTGGTCACTTGCTGTCAGCTTTAAAATGCAATTCACACTCAAATGGTCATGAGTAGTTGATGTTGAGGATGAGAGAGGGCCACAGCTGGTGCTTTCTGATCTGAGAATGGCTCTTACAACCAGGGAACTGTCCAAACTCTTAGCATGATTCAGTGGTCCTGAGAGCTTTGGTAATAAGTTTCAAATTGGCCTATCACTGACATTTGGGTGATTTCACAAGTTTAGAGCCAGAAGAAAAAGAGACAAGGGTTGTCAAAGTTGGAATTTAAAATTGTGTGCAACTTTGCATATTTGTCCATAGTGTATATAATAAAAAAAAAGTTTTTTTAAAATGAAAACCTGGGTAGTATATTCTTTCCAGAGCAGCTTGCCATACTCTTTAGCTACCAATGCTAGCCAAACATATTGATTTAAAATGACTTCTTTCATGTTAACACAGCATCCATGTGGAAGGAGTAAACTTATAGGCCATTTTTATAATTTGAGATGATCTTATTTAAGGAGGAAACATAATTATCTCATTTTCCACAGGGGGGAAAAATAGCTTCCTTCCCCCCTTGTCTGGTTAAGATGATAAATTATTTTGCTTTAAATAAGAAAAATGGAGGTTTATAGGAATGATATAAAGGGAGATTAAAAAAATTGTTCCAGGAAAGAGCAAATAAAATTATTAAAGGGATGAAGAGGCAGGAAAGGAAATTTGGATACAGACTAAAAGGTTCACTTGTCTTCAACTGAAAGATCTTTCATCAAGAAAGATGAGGACTTATCAGAATTTAGTTGTATAAATCACATAGGGTTAAGGTAATACTCATATGTTTACCAAATCTTAGAATATTAGAAATAAGTATTTAATATAAAAAAGTGCTGTTTTGCATATTTGTGTGCATTTGAGTGTCTCAGAACCCAAAAAATTACCTTGGCAGCAAATATGATTTAAATAGGAAATCAAAGATGGCAAATACATATTATGTATATCACTATTTCCATTTCTGTACCCATGGCAGACATTATCAGTTGATCAGGCTGCTGTTTCCAACTAGGACAGATATACCTGCAGAATCCTTTTCAGCACAGCGTGACAGAAAGTCACTTAACTACAGATGGCCCTTGAGATGAAAGCCTTTTGCTGTCTGTGGTTTAACCTTACTGCTCAAAGTGCCACCTCCAGATCACCAGCATAAGCATCACATGAGAACTTAGAAAGCAGAACCTCAGCCCCATTCTATGTTTACTGAATCTGAGCAAGATCCCCAGTGATGCTTGTGCATATTAAGGTTTAAGAAGTCCACTGAATACATGATAAATTCATTAGGGCAGAAGTTCTCAAACTTCAGTATCACTAGGTTAAACACTGTTACAACACAGATTGCTGGGCCCTGTCCCTGGAACTTTTGATTCAGTAGGTCTGGGGTGAGGTTTTCAAACAAGTTTCCAGGTAATGCTGCTGCTGCTCCAGGGAACCACACTTTGAGGACCACTGTATCAGGGCCATAGGAATACTCTGGAGTATTTCCATGACCTTTAGAAGTTAAAGACTGCAATATCTTTCCACGACTCTTATTTTATCTGTCAGAACCTGAATTCTGGGCAGGAGAGTCCCAAGGTTAATATAACATAACATTTATCATGGCCTTACGTTCCTAAATCTAAGAGGCAACCTCTACTTCTAGGGAATTGACGCTAACATCATTCATTCAATAACAATTTGGGTAGCTATACTGTCCACAGCATTATGCTCCATACTGAGAGAATTTAATGAAAGTTAAAACACACTTCCTAACTTCAAGAGGTTTATTCTCTACAAAGAAAATAAACACATTAAATGATAAATAGCAGGTTAAATGAAGAAGACAACAGTACAGGAGATGGCATCACATGGCAAAGGGCAAAGTGTTAAGTAGGTGACACAGACCACATGTGGTTTAATTTCAGAGAGAGGGAGGATAACTGAGGATGACAGGCTGTGCACATTTCACCCTAACTAGAGTAGAAAGTCACTACATAGAATGGGTGGAAGGTGGCCAGGCTAAGAAGCCACCTAATTTCTTAATGTTTCAGAGATTGTTTTAAACTTTTTAAGTTTTCTCTGGTCTGGTGTCTTAGTTTGTGCTACCATAACAAAAATGCCATAGACTGCGTGGCTAAACAACAAACCTTTATTTCTCACAGTTTTGGAGGCTGGAAATCTGAGATGAGGCACTGGCATGGTCAGGTTCTTGGTGAGGGCCCTCTTCCTTGTTCACAGAAGGCTGTCTTCTGGCTGCATCCTCACCTGGCAGAGAGATCATCTCCCTCCTGTCTCTTCTAACATAATGAGGGCCCCACTGGCATAACCTTATTACCTGCTGAAGACCCCATCTTTCAATATCATCACATTGGGGATGAGGGCTTTAAACACATGCATTTAAGGAGGACACAAACATTCAGTCCATAGCATCTGGATAATTACAAATCAATACTCAGCATTGTAGATCAGACTATAAAGTGGGCATAAAGTGAAAACCTCTATCCCAGAGACAGAGAAGAGAGACAAATAGTTTATAAGCAGAGAAGACTGGAGGGGAAAAGCAGTGGTAATTTAATAACAGGGAAAATAAAATCCAACTTTTGTTGGTCACCTATATTGCCAGGTACTTGTGCTAAATGCACCATCTCATTTAACCCAAACGGCAACACCTTACGCAAATGTACTCAAGCCCCTACCTCACTCCATGTGAAAACCAAAGCTTTATAAGGATGCGGGTAAGGTTAAAGAACTTGCCCCATTCAAATCCGGGCAGTTCTACAGGGTGGGGCTTCCTAATCCATAAATCGCGAGTCTGGCCTGCCCGGATCATCCCTCAGTTTCCCTCCAATTGTCATATACTTTGAGTCAGCGAGGAACCCGAAGAACAACCCAAAGAGAGGAATCCTCGAGTGAATTAAAGTCGAGGAACCTGTGGGGCCACTGTGTCGCAGGCGCGGACAGGGAGGGGCTCCTACATGAAACGCAGCAAGGTTTGGCCAGAGCCTGCCGGGGTCACGGAGCCTCGCCTGGCTTCCTCCGGCCACTAATTAGAGTCTGTGGTAGGTTGCGAGGAGGAGCTGTCTCGGGCGGGAGGCTTCCCTGAGTATTGTATTGGCCTATAAATACTTCAAATAGTTAAGTGAAATGTGCAGCCTTTGAAAGCTGGAGAGGAAGCCGTTGGGAGGCCCCCGACCCGCCTGGGAGAGCAGGCAGGGAAGGGGAGACATGGCTGGCGTGAATTCAGCGCGGGAGACGAGGGACGGCCCTGCCCGAGCCAGCCCCGGGCAGCGAGGCTGCGGGCGTGACTCCGGAAGACTCGAACCGTTAAGGTGACCAGAGCAATTTGAAAAAGGAAACAAACTTCCTCCAAGCCGTGCCCGCGGGGCCCCGAGGCGGGCGTTTGCGTTCGAAAGGGCATTTTTCAAAAGGTTCCGTGGACGCGGGAGCGTCGGCCCGCCGGGAGGCGCGCGGCCGGAGCAGTGCCGCAGAGCGGCCACCAGCCCGCTTTGTACTCGCGGCCAAGCGCGGCCCCAGAGTTTCGGCGGCGGCCGGGAGTTGAGGCCACGCCCCCTTTGCAGTGAGAGCCGCGGCCGCTGATTGGTGCGCCGCGGACCAATGGGCGCGCCGGGGCGGCCCGGGCTGTCAGCGCGCGCCGCAGCCGCGCCGGCCCCAGCCTGTCCTCCCCTGCGCGGAGCCCCGCAGCCAGCGCAGCCTTCCCGGGAAGCGCGGCGGCCGCTCGCGAGCGCAGCCCTGCCCAGCCTGCCAGCCGCGCGTCCCGGTGCCCGCGCCCCACGGCCACAGCCTTGCTGCGCTATAGCGCACGGAGCATGTGCAGACCCGCAGGCGCTAAGGTGCTATCTGTCCGGGGGGCTTCTGGGCAGCGGTGACTTACTGTCACGCCGGAGAGACCTTTCGGGGGCTCTCACCGCGCCTCGGCTGCGTTGCGGGTGACACTGCGGTGCTCGCGAGCAGGGCGGCAGCAGCCTCTCGGTGGAGACGTCTTGGGGCCCTTGCGCCCTGCCTCTCTCCTTCCTCCGCTGCTCGCTCCTTTCCTTCCTCGGCTGCTCGCTCCTTCTCTCGCCCGCTCGTACCCGCAGCCTCCGGAGCAGGACGCGTGCGTCCCCGCAGCCTGGCTCTTCCAAAGGGGCCTCCTCACTTCGGAGATGCAGTGACAAGTTAATATGGGCGTCCGAGCCTCGGTTTCCCAGGAGGAATATTGCAAGAGGCAGCCCCTGAGCGCCCAGAGCTCTTGAACAGGCTGCCCAGGAGGGGCGTGAGACTGGCTGCAGCATCCGTCTAGGTGGGACCCGCTGAGCGCCGTGACCAGTCCCTCACCCCATCCGGGCGCTCCGACGGCGCGCTCGCTCCACTGCTTCGAGCTCCCAGACTCGGGGATTTTTTGATTTTTTGATTTTTTCGCCGCTGGTGGTGGGCGCCTCGTGGGCTGAGGCCCGGCGCCTGCTCTGCTGCCCGCGCTGCCTTTAGCGGTCGCCTCCGCTGCCGCTGCCAGGGACGTGCTGGGAAAGCCTAAGCCCCGGGAGAAGATGCCGGCCATCCTGGTCGCCTCCAAAATGAAGTCGGGACTGCCCAAACCCGTGCACAGCGCCGCGCCCATCCTGCACGTGCCCCCGGCCCGGGCCGGCCCCCAGCCCTGCTACCTCAAGTTGGGAAGCAAGGTGGAGGTGAGCAAGACCGCCTACCCCAGCCAGATCCCCCTGAAATCACAGGGGCTACAGGAGCCCGCGGGGGAGGGGCTCCCGCTGCGGAAGAGCGGCTCGGTGGAAAACGGGTTCGATACCCAGGTGAGACGGTGCTATGTGCTGGGGCGCTGTTCTGGGGGATGAGTGAATACTTGGAGACGGGCATGGCTGGGTGCGAGAAAGGGCTACCATGTGGGCGGGGAAGGGATCCGTTTCCCTTAGGCTGGCAGATTGGAGGATGCGTGAGCAGCGTGGGCCGGCCAGTGGATGTGGCCCGGGTGCCCGAGGTTTGCTTAAGGAGCTCTTTGAGCACTCGGGGTGCAGGCATGCTTGAGGCATCTTTCTGGGCAGGGGGACACGGCCTGAGTGTTCTCAAAAAAAAAACGTGTGCAGCACTGGAAATGTCTGGTCCTGCATGTTGAGGTCTTGGCCCCAAGAAAGCAGTGTCTGCTGCTGCAGGTGTGCCTCTGTCGGTTCCGCAGAGGTTCTGTTCCCGACAAGGAAAGATCTGGGGCCCCGTTGGGTTCGACGCCCCCTGGCCTGGCTGCAAGATCCAGGAGAGGGGGGTTAGGGGTGGCAGTGAACCTGCTCTCCCCTTGGCTTGAAGATGGCCTGTCCCTGCCGCATCCTTTGCGGTGACGGGATTCCAGACAAGGCGCTGGGACTGCAGTACTGGTGCACCAGCCGAGGCAGGCAACTGGAGACTCCTAGCGTCTTGGCTGGCTGTTGCGGTGGGGGTGGGGGTGGGGGTGGCTGCCTCAGAATGGCGGCCGAAGCTAAGCCCCTCCTTCCTGGGTGGTAGATCCCGGTGTTTGTAGCTCCAGTGACTGGGGGTGGGGGTGGGAGATGGCTTGAAGAGAAGTGGTGACTTCTACCTTTCCAGACAGGGCCGGCATCACCCAATTTAGCTGGGTGACAGGCCCTGGTCATGCCGTCTCTTTTACAGAAATGAGCAAGGGCCAATCAGGTTCTCTTGGCCTCCTGCCCTCCCTGCTGCATTTCCCCCTCTTCTGGTAGGAGGGAGGGGGGCATGCTGTATTTTCTTGGCAGTCAGTCAGCAGGGACTTTTGGGGACAGGCCGACCTGACGGGATGTGACTGTCCCGGTCATGGGGGCGGGAAGCCAGAGGGGGAGGTGGTTTGGGGCTGGTGTCGGGGAAGTGGCAACAGACCAGCTGACCTTTTTGGCACGTATTTCTCTGCTGACACTGTCTCCACCTTCTCCTGGAGCTTTCTCTGATCAGAGGCTAGAGCTCAACACATTCCTAGCCTTTCTGATGGGGGAACCGGAGCTGGAGGCTAATTGTAAGCAGACTTTTGGAACTCTGGGCTGGAGAAGGCCCTCAAAGCAGATTAAGCTCCCACACCAGGCTGATAAGCACGCCCCTTGCCGCTGCACTTGCTAAACATTTTTGGAAGCTGACAGGTTTGAGTGATGGTGTGTGGGAGGAAGGCAAGATTTCCTCAGTGCTCCTGCCTCTGCTAGGCTTTTGTGCTCTGCCTGTCTCCTGTTGTTAGCCACAGGATTTGTCCAGTGGGCTCTGAAATGGGGGTGAGCACCAGGGTAGCTCCTGCCGGGGTTTTCCCTTCATCCGAGGAGGTGGGGCTTACGGGGCACATTGGGCAGCATGTGGGGGTCAGAACAGTGACTCGGAAGGTGACACACAGCCTCCAGCCTGATGAGGAGGACCTGAGGAATGAGAAAGTCTGTGCTGGGATTGTTCATATCCAGGCAGCTGTTCTGCCTTTGCCCATTTGACCCTTCATTTAACAAGCATTGTTGGAGGACTCGTGGTGGGCAGGCTTTGGAAAGGTGATTCATCACCCTCACCCTGAAAAAATGTTCTCCAACTTCTCCCTGAGGGGCTGGCATGGTCCAGTTCCCTCGACTTTGCTTCCCTCTTTTGCCCCTGGCCCTCCATCCCCAGAACCCCCTCACCCCACTCCACCTCTCTCACCGTCAGTGGGTCCTTGTGTACTGCCCATAGCATGATTTGGATGGACCACTAAGGAAATTGGCTACTTTCCAGCGTACTCTCCTGGTTTTACCAGCTTGCCCTCTCCTTGTCAGTGTCCAGGGGTCCTGGGGGCTCTTCTCTGGGACAGGTGGCAGATCCTTATTCGCACAGCCCCACCCTGATATTAAAGTGACTTTGGCCAAAGGGATTTTGCCTTCTTTGGACAGGGTTTCTCCCACACTGACTGACATGGTGCCCATTCACCCTCCAGAAAAGTCTCTTGGTTATTGCATAAGGATTGTGTCTGAGTTGCCATCTGGTAGTTTCCAGGTCCAAAACCTGGTATTTATCAGTAGAAGATACTCAGGAAACAATTAAGTGACAAATCATAGCTCAGGGCCTCTGACTCTCCTTTTACTCAGGGGATTTTTGGCAGGAGGCTGAGTGGTACAGTGGCTAATAGCACAAGTTTTAAAGTCAGATGGGCATTGGTGATGTCCTGTGTCTGTTATATACTAGCTGGGTGACCTCATCAATTAACTTCTCTGAGCCTCAGTGTTCCCATCTGTGAAATGGGCATTAACAACCACAAGAATTGTTGTGAGCATTAAGAAAAATAACATATGTGAACTGTTTCCAGTACAGTGTCTAGCAAATAAGAAACACTTGATAAAATTAACTATGTTGCTAATCCAAGAGATAGGACATTTGAACCTAGATTTAGTAGCCTCTGAGTGAGAAAAGACATGGCATATTCTCTCAAGCCCTTGGGAAGCTATCAATCTGTTCACAAGGATTTATAGAGCATCTGTCACATACCTAGTACAGTACCAGGCATGGTGGGAAGATGAGGGGAGGGCATGACCACTTGCTGAGTGCCTGGTGGGCCAGTCTCTTTACATATAATTTCATTTCACCTTCATAGGAACACTTAAAGCAGGTCTGAGACATCCATTTTCTATAACAATAACAATGATGATAATGATAAATCCTTATATAACACCTACTATCTGCAAGAAATTGTTCTGAGGACTTTGTATAAAATAACTCATTTTATTCTTACAACAATCCAATGAGATAAGTGTTATTATCTCCATTTTATGCTAATGAAAACTGAGGCAAAGACCACTTTAGTAACCTTTGAGTAGCAGAGGTAGAATTAGAGCTTGGACAGTCTGGCTCTGACCTTGCCCTTTCCCATGTGCTATACAGAGAGAACCACAGAGACTGCCTGAGAACTTGCAGGCCCTGGTTTTAATACCGTTGCCGTAATCATTGCGCTAGATGAGTAAGTGAGGCTCGGCAAGGTACAGTCACTGGCTCCAGGTTGTCCAGTGTGGTGGAGCATGGAGTCCAGCTCAGGTTGGTCTGGCTTCAAGGCCTGCGGTCTTTTCACTCTTCACTGCTGCCCCCCTCCATCTCATGCTGTGGCAGATCTACAGAGCAAATGGAATGTGGCCTTTGCCTTGGGGACTTTATAGTCTAGTTGGGAGGAATAACTGATATACCCAGTGCAACAGGGCACAACACAGGGAGGGCCCAGATGTGTGCTTGGGGCTGGGTGCCCAAGATCCTCGAAAGAAGGGAAGGGCCGTGAGGGCCTTGTAGAGGAGGCAGGAGATGGGCTGGGTTTCAGAGATGGGCAGGAGTGGCTGGTGGGGAGGAGAGGAGGTCAGAATGAGGTGACAGGGGAGAATGAAGAGCAGGGTCGCATAGTAGTGCAGAGCAGGAGTTGATGTCACTGCATGCAACAAGTAATTGCTCTGGATCTGGCATCTTCCTTTTGAAAAAAAAAAAAGTGTTGAAGAGAAAGAACACAAAGGTCTTGCTATTGAAGGATTGGATTTGCATGGTGGCTTCCTGGTGGATAGTCATGCTGAACATGCAGGGTGACTGCAAGAAGCTAGGGAGAGGGTGTCAGTTAAGGACCTGGTTCATAACAGACCCTTGAGAAATGATGGGGATTATGATTATTAGCTTGGGGTTCAGAATATTCTACATAGTAGTTACAGGGGAAAAGAGGCAGTTCTCACACCTTGTTCTATTATGCAGCAACTCTCTTCAGCCAGTGACATCCCATTTGCCCCCAAACCCGCTCTCCATCTCCATCAAGTGTAAAAAGACCTAAGTTACCCAGCAAGTAGCTGTTAGGTGCACCCCAGTGTCCTTACCCTGCCCCACCAAGCTCCTCACCTGTGTCTCTCCCACAAACCTATAGCTAGCTGGTTCTCAACCCCCAGTGGAGGAAACTGCTGTGCAGCCAGCACTTCTCTCCTGAAATCTCTTCCTGGGATTGAGATACCTGGGCCTTCCCCCACAAATTAATATTTATAGCATCTGCTCTGTTAACATGTGAATAAATTAGGACCATGTGCAAATAATTGTTTTAGGGACATGCTCTTTGTTAGTTTAGAATCCCTCTCCGGCCACCCTTCAGATATAGAACACTCCTGAGCTATTTGAAGAGAGGTTAGCCTATTTTTAAGAAGCAGTTGCAGAAGAAAAAAATATATATACATGTATAATACTTTGATATTTCCTGTTTTTAGGAGCTGGTGTTCAACTTGCACCTCCGTTCTTTAAAAAAGTAATTAGAAGTGATTGAAATCCTCTGTGGGTGTTTTAGATGTTTAAAAAGAAAGCGTGGGGGAGGCCCCTGGGAAAAGAGCATAGCTCCAAGCTTACAACCTGCAGCAACTTTGCCCCATTGTGTTTTGATTAGAATCCTTGCTCCATCATCAAAGTTGATTATGGATTTGATTAGTGCATTTTTCTGCTATTGTGTTATTCCCTTTCTTCTCTTTCTCAGTTCTTAGAGGAGAATGTATGGTGTGATTATCTGCCAACACGCAAGAATGTTTATAGTTCACGTATTATTGCTTATTTCATGGGTTAATTTTCTAAAGACACTTTAAGGGTGGTACTGGTGGCTTATTTAGGGTAACGTTACATGTGTATGTATCTGTATATAAATATATCTACTTCTGGATATGTGTATATATGCATATATACACACACATACACAAATATATACACATGGAACAGCTTAAAGTATTGAGCACATGTAAGCACACACACACATCAAAGGCGAGGCTGGAGGAGTTAAAGCCCAAATTCTAGCTTTCAGAATAGCTAGGTTTGCTTCCCACTTCTCACACTGTCTTCCTCCCTGACCAAGATTTGAAGCACCAAATCTGTGTCCCCTATTATTTACTTATAAGGCATAAGGGCTGTAGCCTTCAGAGAGGTGTTTTAATTAGGCCTTAGTGAAGCTCCTGAAGCCTGTCTGAAAAAGCCAAATCACCCAGCGAGATTTTGGCTTAAGGTCAGAAATTCTTATTTCTCAGAATTGGCCTCAACAGCAGGGAAGGGAACATTTATGAAGCATCTGCTGTGTGCCAAGTAGTCTCTGGCACTCTCTCTCTCTCTCTATCTATATATATGTATATGTATTTATAATTTTATGTCAGACACAAGACACTAGGTAAAATGTAAAATGGTATATGCATTTTATGAGGATGCTGAGGCCAAGGGAGGTTATCATTTGAGGCAGTTTTACATGGTAAATTAGGATTCACTGAGTGACAGGTCTGGGTTCAAATCCAGCCTTTGGGCAAATTTCATCCCTAATCCTCAGTTTCTTCTGTGAAGCGGCAATGGTGATGCTTATAGGTTGGCTGTGAAGGCCCAGTGAGATACTATAGGTAGGTTGTTGAGCACAGTGTCTGGCTCATACGAAGCAAGGAATACATGGGATTGCCAATTTTTATTTCTCAAGGTCAGAGCCAAGTTTGGAAACCATGTCTGCCTCATTCTAAGTCCATGTTCTGTCCAGGCTACCTCTCTGCCTCCCAAGTGCATGACTGATTACATGGAAGGACAGATGTATTACCATGAAAGCAGAGAGCATAGCAGGGTTTTAGTTAGATGAATGGGGAGCAAGAGTAAATTAAGAACAATGTCACCCAAAGGGGTCATATCTAGAGTTGTTCATTGAAACCTCCACGTTTTGGTCCCAGACATGCCATCTTTATACTCATAACGAAGTGGAGGGATCTTCTATAAACGAAACTTGTGGGAAGCCTCCTTTGTACACCCAGTCTGAGCTGGCACTGGAGAGGTGGTTGAGTTCTGGCCAATCTGATGGCCCAGCCCAGCCCAGGACAGGACCAAGAATGGAACAGTCCCATTGATTGTGCTTCTTAATGGTTCCTTATTGTTCTGAGGGCAGAAGGAAGAAAGTCCTTTTTCCCACAGCTGGCATGGTTGTAGTGGGAGCTGAACCTTGTAATCAGTTGGTCATTAAGTTGCCACAGGGCATGGCCAGTGGCCCAGTGGTGTTTTACCAATAACCACAGGGCCAAGTTCAATGACTATTCTGTCTCTTGGGCATGTTGTTCAAAGAGCTGGACAATGTGTTCCTAGAATGTCTTGGGCAGAATGGGCCATGTGATTTGAGGAACAAAACTTAGTTAGGCTTTGTGCTTTAGTCTACACAAGACAATAGTGAATGACACAAAGGTTTTTGCAGGAACCCCAATT